>JAECUM010044430.1:0-23789 GCA_016617855.1 Megalonaias nervosa | reverse complement strand
ATATATATATATATATATATAGAGAGAGAGAGAGAGAGAGAGAGAGAGAGAGAGAGAGAGAGAGGTCTGAATTGAGTGTGACTAAATTAAGAGGTTCGTGCTAGGTCTGGTCGGACTGGTGTAAATATAATGTGACCAGGTGGAACATCATGCTACATGTCTGTGGCATCATGCCACAGTGTTGGACGTCTCTTTAAACTAGCACACTGCAGATATTGTAGCGAGATGGCTGAAAAATTGCTAAAGCTACGTTAAAATTCCAAATCACAACACAGACCCTCAGTAGTTGCATTTTGTTCATCGTAGTCATTTTCCATGTGATCTTCAGGCATTTCAAAGTCATCCAAATCTTCTGCCATTTTATCCTATTTTATTGGATCGCAGACACTTGAAAAAGAATTAGACTTCACCGAATGTATAAAATAAGACTAATGCTGAAGAAGAAGAAGACTAGCTGAAAAATGGTATAACAAATGTGACATACATGGTATAACAAATTTGACATATAAGGAGTCAGCCAATGAAAACATTAACTAACACATACGGGAGCCGCGGAAGCTATATAGAAATCTCGGGACGAATTTGGTAATATCCTTTCACAACTAGAATAGTTCAAGAAAGATCGAAATAATGAAATCCATCAAAACGATGAAGATATTAACAACTTAATTACAAATTTTGAAATTGCTGTATTCAAATTAGAGGATACAACAACTGCAAAAGCTAGCACTTTGTCACAGTTGCAAAAGAGAATTATTGAACAGAATTAAGCAAAAAAATGGAATATTACAAAAACAAAATAAATGTGAATAAAATGGGATAAAACTATAAACTGATTTAAAAGAGAAAAATCGTGCAGATAAAGGCACAGACGTTACCAGCTCTCAAACATGGGCTTACTGTGGGAATAAAGAAACCTTAAATTCAGGCCCGGCCTTAGGGCAAGGCGAAAGAGGCAACGGCCTTGGGCCCTGCTCTTCTCTGCAATGCAATTTTGTTGCTTGGGGCCCACGCTCATCGCCTGCTGCCTTGGGCCCCGCATGCTGCCCTGGGCCCCGCACATCCTTCGGCCGGGCCTGTTTAAACTGATATAAAACAACATGCTGATTGATTAAAATATTGGTATGGTAGCGTTGATGCACAAAAGGATAAAACGACTTAAGATTTAAATGATATGGAACAAATATTTTTGCAACGGAAACAGATGGATCCAAAACTGAATTGGATAAATATGCTGTCAGCAGTTTATGGAAACAAGAAATCTTTACTTTGATGAACAACATAATCATACGAAACTCATTACTGTGAGTGCGAACAACTTCTGCCTGCATCACCATTGTATCTGGCTTGATTTGAGAAGTGCAGCTGATAGGAGACTCCATAGTACAATATAATTTAGCCGCTGTTCAACTACACATACACCTGCAGCAAACGATGATATGGACTCACACAAATTGTGTATTCATTTTGTTTCACATGTTCAGGTAAAATTCATGATAAAATAATGTTTTAATATTTCAAATTTATTAAATGCATGAATTTCATTTTGTGGTTTCTGATGATTGTATCTTTTGGCGAGTGTGATACATATAATACGCATGGCACGGTCGAGAAGAAAAGGCATAAAAACGTGTGTAAAATGGGGTTTGGGAATAATTACAAAACGAGTGTAAAATGTGGTTCGGAAATAATTACAAAACGTGTGTAAAATATGGTTTGGGAATAATTACAAAACATTTTTAAAATTTGGTTTGGGAATAATTACAAACGTGATGGAAGACGAAAGTTAAAAAACACTCATCTGTTTTATGGCTATTAATGCCAATATCTTTCCAGCATTTTGCGCAAGAAAAGCTCAAAGCTCGAATGAGACCTGTACTTTTGCTAAAATACACAAAATGTGTCACTGTAATATAATAATTATGCCTCTGAATTAATTGGTTTTAAAGGAGAACTATAAGCAAACCCAGTTTATTAAATTTACAATTTATAGAAACTTCAGTAATCGCTGAAGTTTTGATTTTAGTTTTCTTGCAGGGAAAAGATTTTCTGTTTTCTTTTCCATAGTCGACGACTTTCCCTACGCAGGCATTATTTGTAGGATCTAAAAATCGGAGTACGCCAGCTACCGTGAGTATTAGTGGACGGTACTACCAGTGATTGTTGACCCAGAGTGGAAAGCTATACCGCTTTCCCTCTGGAAAGTCCTCTCTGGCGGATCGCGCGACCGAACAGATATGCCCATCATCCAGGTTGTGAAGACAAACTACAAGTATGAGGCGGATAAAAGCTGGTCCAGTCAGAATGTTGCCGTTGAAATTTTAATGTCATATGTCCAGAATTCCAATTTCATGTGTTGTATCAAAAATGCTTGTCCTGAAAGTTCCATTTTCTAGGTCGAAATTTTAGGTTGTATCTGTTGAATTAAACAGTAGTGGTTGAAAGTTATATTTTCTATGTCGAGGTTTTAGATTGCGTCGTTTGAATTACACGGCGGTGGTTGAAATTTCAGTGTCATATGTCCAGAATTCCTAATTTACGTGTTGGTTAAAAAAGTTTATGTTGAAAGTTCCATTTCATATGTTGAGTATTTAGATTTCATTTGTTGAATTACACAGCGCTGGTTGAAAATTCGATGTCCAATGCCGAGTTTTTAGATTGTATCTTCTGAATTACACGGCATTGTTGAAATTTTAATGTCTTATGTCCAGAGTTTCAATTTAACATGTTGAATCACATTGATTGTGCTGAAAGTTCCGTTTCATATGTTGAGTTTTTAGATTGCATCTGTTGAATTACACAGCGGTGGTTGGACATTTTATTGTGCTTGTCAGAATTGCTATTTTTATATGGTAAAATGATGTGTTGGTGTTTAAAGTAACATTACACAGCATCCACTTTAACAATTCAAAATAATATCGAGTGTTAAGATACATCATTCGTGTATTCAATTATGAGGCGCCATTACATTTCATGCATTTATAATTTGAAAGTTACCATTCACAGTTCGAGAATTACTATGAATTTCTTCGCTAGAGGTCGCTCTTGTGAACGGACCGCGCTATTTTTAAACAAGGAGGCTGCTTCTCGTTGCTGTGAAATTCAACAGATGAAATCTAAATACTCTCCATATGAAATGGGACTTTTATCACAAACAGTTACATTCAACGTGTGAATTAGGGATTCTCTACATATGATATTGAAATTTCAACCACCGCTGTGTAATTCAAAATATGCACTGTAAAACGTCGATATAGGAAATAGAACATTAAACCACCACTGTATAATTCAACATATAAAATCTAAAATCTCGAGCTAGAAAATGGAACTTTAAGGACATGCAATTGGATCCAACACGTGATATTGGATTTCTCGACATACGACATCGAAATTTCAACTGCAACTTTCTCATTGGACCAGCTTTTGTCCGCTACGGCGCCTCATAGACAAGGGCTGTGTGAACAGTGTATAGCATCAGCTCAGGTCCTGATGATCATCCACTGCATTTGGGCTCGTTTCCAGACATCTCGACATTGTCTGACATTGGTATTTGACAGCCCTGGACAAGAGAGTGAGGGTGAATCTGCGGACATTTTCCTCATTTAAGTTCAACTCACGCGCAAGTCATTACATCATTCCACCACACGAAATAAATTTTAGTCCTGTGGCGATGGGCGATGGGCGAGCGGCAAAGAAGAAGGTGTCTTACACTGGGAGCTGTAGCTGCAGACCTGCACACAAGCGACTCAGAGCATAGGGTCGCTTTTCATGGGATCGAAGCAGCCGTCGAACTCGGCAGCCCCTAGTGACTGACCAGCCATTTTTAGGATCACACTACTCAACTCTACAGAACGAGGAAGGGGCTAGAAAAGGTGCCCTAAACATTGCCTGCTTCGCTTTAACCCTGGTCATCATACTGCGGCTGAAGGGTATTCCAATTTAACAGTCGAAAATCTAAGATGACAAGGAGGACATAACTCACCATCAGTGCCTGGAATGTATACACACTAATGGACAGTACGTCAGCATATAGACCAGAGAGAAGAAGAGCTCTAGCTGGCAGAGAACTCTCCAGATTTAACATCCAGATAGCAGCCCTGACTGAAGCTCGCTTTGCTGAGGAATGACAACTCACCTAAGCTGGAACTGCTCCATTTTCGTCTGGAGTGGCCGAAACAAAGAAGAGCGATGTAAAGCTGGTGTTGGGTCGTGCCATAAAATCATAAATAAGACAAACTATATGAGATCAAGGACAGATTGTTTGTAGACCTTGTGTCTCTTATTGCAGAAGTTCCTAAGGCAGACAAGGTCATCATCCTTGGTGACTCATTGCAAGAGCTGGCCAGATGTCATTGTAATGCAACAACAAAGGATGCCTTCTACTGGGTTAATGCGCCGAACACGACCTCCTAATCAACAACACACTCTTCCGCTTGACCAATCGCAGCAAGACGTCTTTTGATGCACCCACCCTCCAAGCACTGGTATCTCAGTAACGCAGTCATTGTCAGGAGAAGAGTAAGGCAAGATGCGAATGCAGTAATAGTTTGCCCTATAAATAAGCTCAGAGCCTTTATGGTTTTGTCTCAACCAACCAAACTATCACTCATGGCTTCATGAGATCTCTGCCATACATGTAGAGTAGATATCATATTGCCACACATTATGTCTGGTTGAACGAGAATATTCCAGTTTAAGGTCCCACGCTATATATTTCTGACGACTTTAAGGTCCGTAATAAACATAATGTTCCGATAAGCTTAAAATCTCAATTTCCTGCTTTCCAAAACACTAAAACCGCTAAAATAAATAAGTCGATTGAAAATGAACTATGAAGAACTTGAGGAAATTTCTTGGGTAAAAACAGTAATTTCCACACTTTTTAACCCCATGCAAATCAGAAATACGAAGCTTAAAGCAAAGAAGGTTATACCTTCCCCAGACTATGATGTTAGTGATTTTTACAGGGAGAAACAGTTATTGACTTGTGTTTCATCAATCACTTCTCCTAGCATTAGGGATACCACGGATACACGATAATTACAAGAAAAATTACTTTTTGAAGTATGTCTGCGTGAATAATTATAGATCCTGCACAATAATACAGTGCACCTGGGCAAGCTACTGATCCGAGGCTGAAAATGTGTAGTGTAGAATTATAATTGCTTACAGACTGTGATATGTTCTTGATTGTATAACCAGAAATCAAAGGAAGAAATATCATGACATCATGTAGATACACTAAAGCAAATAATGAGTATTACTATTACGGTAAGATAAGAGATAATGGAGAATACAGTAATTAGTATAATACCAATATAGTACCATATAGATCAACTAAAGCATATAATGAGTATTATGCAGCAAAAAATAATGGAAAATACAATATCAATGCCAATGTAATTGATTATGTGCCTAGATAAGTACAATTTGTAAGAATGTGACATAAACCATTTCATGTCTGTCAGGGACTTTAAAACAACTTAATAAAAGGCAATACAATGATGTGTCTAGACAATACTTTTGTGTTCTTTGAAATAAGGTTTGTTACTTAGAAATGACAGACGAAAGAAAGTCTGTAAATGTTAAGACTCTAGGTCTTAAATTAAGTAATAGAAAGAAGTGAAAGCAATAACTGCAGTAAAATCAACAACAATTTATTTATATAAGTTACACAATAAAAATTTAAGAGACACTTACAGTATTGTAAATTAAATCCCCAAAAATCCAAAATGTCCCACCACAAATCCAAAAATATAGAATAATGTAAAAGAATTCTAATAGTCTTGAATGTCCTGATGTACCATGTTGATGCAATCCCGAATGTCTTTGAGTTCACAATAATTCCAAAATAATGTGTCAATCCAAAGTCAATGAGCACTTAGTAATTCCAATGAATAATTTAAATAAATAATTATTCTCGAATTATATCTGAACACAACTGTAAACTTTGATAACAACTGATAACAAATGTATTCCAGAAACTGATCTAAGATAGGAATAAATTATATGTTTATCAAGTCATTATTTATACATATTTTCACTCGACCTAGATTGTGAGTCATTCCAAAGGAAAATGCCAATCTAATTGTAAACACGTCTGGGCCTAAACTGTGCTGAACTAAAATATTATATCAACATGTTTATAAATGACCATTATCTTAAAGTGCAATTTACAATCACGGATAAACGTTAAGCACACAATACAGATATAGATAACAAAAATAATAAATAAATAAGTGGTCTGAAAGAATTTAAAACTTGAGATGTAACGAAATTGTCTTTGTATTCTGACCGCAGATCACTAAATCATGACTAAATACACAACATTACGCTAAATAAGATTATATAAAATTACTGTGATATTTATTTAGTTGTTAACATAGATGTGCATAGTTTTACTATAATGTGTTCACCGTGCTCGCTTAATCTTTGAAATAACTTTGTATCAATTTCTTGAAATATGGAAACAGACTTCTTAATGAATATTCTCTTTAGTGCTTGAGCACTTTGTAGATATCACATAACACCAGACACGTTGATTCAACCTGGATGTTCCTTCTTTCTTAGTTCATTTCTATCTTGTATAAAAAGTAACATCATCCTATTTTATCGTTAGCAGTACAAGCAGTTCATTAAACTTCTTCAGCAGAAACATTTCCCCAGTATTAAACTGTTTTAGTTCCGGAATATAATGGCTTTTGTAAGCAGGTGTAGCTTTACAAAATTTCTGATGTACCGTTTTATGGTTTTCAGAGCAAATATCAGTGAGATATATTTTGTCATTATGTATCCAATCCTAAAATCAAGAATATTAAATTTATCTTAAATTAAGTTAAATTGTCTTTGATCTATGTCGATGTGTGTTGGATTTAAAACTTCGTCAAGTGGGTAACGGTACTGAAAATTCGGACAACATATTTTAATTTGAAAGTACACCAGAAACCTACCTGTTTATTTTACTTACTCAATTATACTTGGATCAGATACAAGTCAATAATATATTCAGCATCCTGCCATTCATACTGACCTGTTAAATTGATTTTACCCAAAATTTTGTACCACAATGTACTCAGTGGCCAAATGTGCTTTCCCCCATGTATCAATAGAAGAGATGCTTGCCAAGTGTTTATTTTAAAAATACTGGAGCTTAGAAGGTAGGTAGCCTATGTTTTTCTTTAATTCAATGGATAGGCAGGTGGGTGGCAGTGAGTTTTTCTCTCAAAAGAATGGAGGATAAAAGGGTATGTGTCGTAGGTCTTTTTTCTGGGGGAATTATAGGATAAGAGGTTCATTGTAGCTTTTCAAACAAATTTGTAGACATTAATGGCTTATGGTTGTTTTAAAAAATGCGTGGAGTGCAATATGGTGGCCTATCTTTGCTAGCCAAGCTTCCGATATGTTAACACTATCTACACCTTGGTATAATGAGCAGATATTTCTGTTCTTCGGGTCTGTGAATTTCACTGGATACGGCGGCCAGGTACTGCATCCAATCAAATGTAAGTTGTTTAAGTTTGAACACAGTTCCTACATGATCGAGACAAGGAGAGCACACAAATAGAATGGACTGATAAATAAGCGGTTTTCCACTGCTGGTCCGTGTTTGCACAAATACCATTCACTCAAATACTTCTGTTATGGCTTCCCTCTTGTACACAGTTTTACTTTCGACGATAAACGTCCAAAATATCCCTTTTAGGTCAATTGCCCCCACCATTTTCGGCTGATGTACAATGCACCACGCTACTGGTTAGTTGGCATTTACATACTAAGGGAGGCAACTCATGAAATCAAATAGGTGTCGCTAGGACAAAGCACCAATATATCTGTTCTATCCGCCAAGGTGTAGATAGGGTTATCGTATCGGAACCTTGGCTAGCGAGGATGATGGTGGCCTAGTTTGTTAATTTTGTTTATTTGTTAGGTTTTTAAAAACTAAAATGGAGGATAGGCAGGTGAGTGGCTTTGACATGGTACCATATATTACTTCTGGTCTCCACAAAGGTACTTTCGCATATAAATCTACTTGACAAAAAATAATAAAATGCGCTGTTGTTGGCTATATGTGATTGCACTTCTGACCGTCTTTGAGGTAGAAATTCAAAACCGATCGGTACCTAAAAGTGATAGGTAGCATTTGTTCACTGGTTTGTGATTGGTCGAGTAGGTCGAAATAAATTACCAACCGTTTCAAGCAAGGTGTAAATAAGAAAACACCTGCGGATCAAGTATGTGGTGTAAGTGAATAAATATGATAATTAGCCACCAGCTACGTGTAATTAACACTGACAGGTGATATATTAGGAGATAGTTTTCACCTGTCAATAGCTGAATTTGGTAGTTCCCTATGCCTAACAGCCAATAAGATTTCGTCAAGGAGCGCCTTCTTCTAATTATTCAGTCCTTATCGACAAACAACGTTCCGAATAATCAGATGAGATCTAACTGGCCTAAGGCGTATAATCGCGTGACTTCATTCGGTTTCAAATGGTGCATTTTTAAGGGGAAATCAAACATCTTTTCCTTGGCCTATTCCAATTTGCAAATCCACGTAATTCATGAATTTTAAACTAATATTAAACATGACCCCGGAAAGGTACAATTTCATTGAGATAAACGAACATTTAAAGACCTTCACCAACCACTCCACCAATTTAGAAAATAAGATTGTTTATTCGAAGATAACAAACATACCCTGTTTGCTATGATGAAAACTTAGCTCAACACGTTGTCTTGGTTCAAACATGTTCCTCCTTGTCTAGACGATGACTACAATGTTAGATCCCAATGTTAAACAGAGAACACAGCCAATGTTTCTAAATAGTAAAGAAGACATATACGCCTGCTTAATATCGCCATTTTTAGAACTTCACAAATTTTTATATTTGTACGTACTTGTTGGCCATAGATAGATATATCCATGAGCTTCGAAACACTATAAATTTATGATCTTTTGATAGATATAAACTATAAAATGATTATTTTTTTCTGAGCAACCAGAGTCATCTACTACAGTTGTGAAAAACCACTAAATGGGCATAAAACAAACCACAATCTACACAATTAGTATGTATATTTTCAAAGCTGCTACCACCGCATTTTCACCATCCCAAATAACACATGTGTAATATCATTTTAAAGAGTTTATAATCCTTTTATTCAAATGAGGTAATATGATATCAATAAAAATTTTACAATATTTTATTCGTCTTTATTCAACACACACTGCATAGCCATCTCGTTAGACTGAAGAGCCAATTAAAGGCAAAGGGAGATAATAAAAATGCATGTACTAAACATATGGATCAATAAATACTTTCGATTTTCTGTATACGTGGCAATGACTCATTTAATGAAAACTTGAATTTATTGTGTGAGTATGGCGTTAATACATTGTAACTGATACATTGTAACATTGTAACTAATACATTGTAACATTGTAACTAAAGTACCAACAGTTTTGTAGTTGATGGTTCAACATGTAAGTTGTTACAAATGCAATATGAACTTGCTTTCGTCATTTGATCGACATATTAAAGTATCGTGCAGCTCGTATTAAAAAAAAACTTATAGAGCAGTCAAATCGGACATAACAGTTTTGATGTACAGTTTCAGATTCAAAAACATTTATTGACCTTTCTTGTCTACTAATCAAATTCAATTGGTATCCTGTTTCCTTCCTCTCTCACATAAAAATTTCATCATTATCGTTTAGTCTTGATTCAATCACGTGTGATGTACTTCAAAATTCATAAAGTATTGCACATCCCAGTATTACTTCGGTCTTCTCATCACACTCCTTTCTATGTGTATCAGTTTTATCTCTCAATGTCATAATATTTTTTTTTTTAAAAGTCAAATATTATTTACACCTATTTCTGTGTTAATTTCAGTTTTAACTCCATAAACTTTCTTACACACACACACACACACACACACACACACAATATATATATATATATATATATATATATATATATATATATATATATATATATATATATATATATATATATATATATATAGATATATATATATATATATATATATATATATATATATATATATACCACATACATTAACAAATAACATGCATTTAAAGTGTTGGTATAAAGCAATTTGATATAACAATACTATTGGTATATCAAGTTGTGATCCGCCCATGGCGCAATAATACGCATATATAAACATTCTCGCGAGCGTCTGCAGTTGATTCTAGATCAATGATCAATTTCCAACACATTAGTCACTAGTGACGTATGAAAATAACAATAAAAAGTATTAACAATCCCCGTTTTCTAAATGAATTTAATATGGTACACATTTTCATCACAATCCTTTCTGCTTTCTGTTCTCCCCTCCCCTTTCATGCATAACGGACAAACTGCGCAGAAATATGGAATGAGAGAGTAAAGGAATTTGGGCTGGATTAAAACCTTGAAATAGAAATTACACCAAGTAACCTACAAGAATATGGTTCGTCGTAACGATACGTGTGCACTTTCCTTGGGATTTATCTTCAGTGTTTATCAATGGTACAAAGTTGCAAAGCAGTAACTTCCTCGGATACGTGGTACACATACTGTGATATATTTAATGTTATGTTTTGTTGTTTTTTCTTAAACAAACCATAATGTTCTAAAAAATCGATTATTATTATTTAAATATGAAAATGTCCAAAGGCCTCAAGCTTCGTTTCCTTTGAATGAAAAATTTATACATCTCGTGGTATATCATTGATACAGCGTACATACTATACATATATTCTATATTGTTTTCCAGCCCAGGATAGCTCTAGCCCACCTGGCACGTGACCTTTATAGTGACTTGTTGATTATTTTGACCTGCACCTGTGAGGAGCATAGTGAACATAGTATGGCAAAAACGTTTCGATTTCCATCATCACTTCAACATTAATTTACAATAATCAAGATAAACATCAACTGCAGCACATTTACGCCCTAACACGATCAGTGGTTAAGCACTCACTGACCTAGTTACATGTACGGCGTGATTAGTCAAATTTTGAATCGAAAATTGTTGTAAATGTTACATTTTAAACATTCATATTCTCATTATAATTTCTGAAGGGTAAATCAGTTCTAGATCAAGGCTGAATCGAGGACTATTTCATTACTGTTTGTCTGCCTGTTTCTCTCGATCAATCTGTTCAATAGAACATATTTTGTTGACTCTATCTGTTTTCTCCATGTTTTAGTCTCCTTCAAATCAAAATCATTCAAAACCCTATTTATCTGACTACCAACACGTGTCTTAACAAATTGTCCAGTTGGAACAATATTTTACTTTACGGGTCTAAGCGAATAATACTGTGATTGTTCATTAATCGCTGTTTAATGCTTGACCAACAACTGTTTTTCTTTTTTCAGGTTTTCTTCTATTGATTTGAGACATATTTCCAAAGGGTCTCTTAATGATATTCCGTGCATTTTATGATATTTACTTACCGTAACAAACAAATATATGATTCAGGCACTCAGTGCAAGCAATATTAATATTTAATGTTTTTAATAAAACTTTTTTTATCTAATTATCAACGCAAGAAATAAAGTCGCTGTGAAAAAGAGAAAAAAACAACAATTTAAGAAATATAAACTCTAGCAAACATGAGAAATTTTTATGTAATTACTTTCACCAAGGAAAATGTAGAAGTATACATGTTTCACAAGCCCTCAAACAGTATCAGATTCAGAGTAGTTATCCGACTGTTGAATCTTAATAATTTAGAGTTGAAGTCGATTATGTACACTGTGTAATTATTGCTTGGAGTGACTAGATCTTTTGAAGTGAATTTCTTCAAACATGGTATATGGTAATAGTTTTCATTGGCATTCAGACCTTTTTATAACATTATTAAAATTATAAACCTATAAGGAATTAAAACAGTTTCTGTTTCATTCTTGTCGATGTAAAAGAACGTGTTTAATGAGTCGAGCCAACCGCCGCATTTCGAAATGTAGTTCTTTTGTTTGATTCACTCATTTATTATTGTTAAACAACGCTACAATTTTGTTACCCCGACTATAATTATTCAGTTCATCAATTGGTACAGATTTACGAATTAATGTTGTTGCTGACAAGATGACAACATCTGACAATGAATTAAATATTTTAGCTGATCTTGCGTTGATAGATTTCATAGGTTGTCTTGATTTACTTTCCGGCCATTTTTGCATACACCTTTTCAGTGAAACCTTTACCAGTTATCTGTTGTTTACGTTTCATTTACTATACTAAGTTTTCAGTAATTCTTGCTCGTATTCTTCAGGTTTAGAGGAAGTTTGAAACTCTTCGTTAAAGTCAACAATCAGATAAAAAAAATTACAAATGATAATATCATACGTTACTAAGATATGAATTAAGAATAATGCCAGTGGACAAGAAATGGATTAAAAATGAAAATCTCAGATCATATTTTTGTGACACTGATGGTAACAATATACAAATATCAAGATAAAGTGATCCAAGAAAAATGTAACTGACAGCACAATAAGAGCTGGACTTGCAGATATACCAACAATAGGTGATGTTTTGGAAAAAACCTTAAAAGCAGCCGGCGTTGGGGGTGGGTGGGTTCTTAAATGTTTCACTTTCAAAAGAAACCATTGTTTCTACTTTTACATAGCGAAGATTTAGGGATTATTTACTCAACTTGAAGAAAGAGATTTCAGATTTTTATGTAAATGTTGTAAAAGTTGTAAACTCTAACATATTGTCTATGAAAGCTGATGTTGACATGAATAAGAAATAGACCGGGGAGATCAGACTGTATCAGCAAAGAAAACAGATGCAATCAAATAGTTAGCTGAACATTTAACAGATCTACAGAGTAATTTTGAGATGATATCGAGAATAAAATCAATTAAATGTAAATTTTATTGAAAACTTATCATTCGATGATAGGTTACCAAGGTTGTTCAAAGAAAAAGGTTTGACAATCGTCACCGTTATAGGTATACACGTAATATCTCTCGCTGTGATGGTCGATCTCTAAGCGGTCGAAGTATGGTGGATGATAAAGTCTATTCATAGCGTAGTCGGCGACTTATTTTGTCATAACAAAATGTGATAGATATAGAATACGTTGTCCACATTTCCTTTCTGTGCAAAACAAAAAAAAAAAAAAAATATTTTTTGACTCAGTATCGTGGATCTTTGGTCATGGATCAGCATTTCTCGAAACAGTGGTACCTAAAACTGAAGAATACTGCAGCTGACTGTCATGGTTGTCCTCGTCCTCATGCACAGGAATATTTTGAGAGGGTCGTTTCAGTTCCTGAACCCAATCCCAAATTCTTAACAAATTTGTAAGATTTCCAGGAGCTATAAACACATAACAAATGAGGAACTTGCTGGATAACATTAACTGTAATTTCGAAGCCAATGACATTTCTAACTTGTTTCGTGTCAACCGGCTGCCAAAGTATGCATTAAAAAAATAGAATAAAATAAAAGCGTCTTTTTGACAACAATTTGTTACATATTGTCTTTGAAATTGCTGGTTGAAAGCTTTTTACTTTTATGGGGAAAGCTTTCGAAAAAAATACATTTTAGCCATAAGTAGAATTCCGCATATTGGAACACTGCATCCAGAGCATACTATGGCTTCAGCTGGAAAGAGGATGGGATGTCTGGAAAGAGGATGGGATGTCTTGGAAGAGGATGGGATGTCTTGGAAGAGAATGGGATGTCTGGAAAGAGGATGGGATGTCTGGAAAGAGGATCAGAAGACAGACGTTACGCAATAAATAATAATAAATATAAATGACTCGCAAATTTGATAAGGAACTGCATCCATTTGACAATGAGAGGGAATTCAGCTAAAAGGAATTACACATTTTCGGCTATGTTTGGAAAGTTGTAGCTATGTGCTTCTTTGCAGATCATGTAATACGCGATGACAATTTTTGTGCTTAGCTTAAACTTTATCTATCTAGCTAGCAAGGTAGGTCTGTTGTTGATTGTTTACATAGACATGTGTAGGTATTACTGACTTTTACTTTTGACTATAATTCTAATTGATGAAAGCTCTTTGAATGAATGTGTTCTCATTAAGGAAATGTATCCTTTTCACATTTAACTAGTAAAATGTCCCTTCACGATCGATGCTATTGATAGATTGAAATACATAACTTTTTAATGGTGTCAAATAGATTTTGAATATTCATTGTCTAGGTCTTTTGTCGGAAGATAGGTCTTAAATCCTTAATTCAGCTTCTAAGTTGTTCAAAATCAGTCTTGATTTTGTATGCGATTTTAAACATAAATTGGACTTGTATGCCTCAAGCCTCATTCATTCTCACCTTCATGTACCACAGCCTACTAAAACTGTTTTCCAAGTTTAAAAAGTAGCTGTCTACAAAGAAGCGTCTTGATAAGGTAGTAACAATGTTTACTGTTTATACACAACGATAAATATCAATGATTCAAGAAGCAACTATTTTAATATAGTAAAACAAAAATAAAATACGACGACATTGCATAAATGGCTTTCGCGGTGAGCCAGACATTTAAAAAGAACCGTCTGGAATTCTTCCGTAATTACGGGAGAGCCAATTCTTATTTTTCACATATGTTTTTAATGAACACATTAAGTGAATGAAAATAAATAACACAATTTTATTCAAATCCACAGAACAGTTTTAAAGATATGGCTAATTAATTTTAAAGATTCGGGTCGGTAGTCTGGGTTATGAAAATCACGATGATGGATATAGTTGTATCGTCTTCGTGACGTTTCCTGTCTATCGCTGATAAATTTGTCTACCGGTTTGCTGCTGCCATAAAGTTCGTTTATGAACTATTAAAAGAATCACACAGAACAAAGATGTTAAAATTCTGTTCTATTAAATAAGAATGATTTCAGATTATGCAGATACACGAAGAGCAAACGTGTAAGGTTATCAAATTTGTATAGCCTACTCTGAGAACTTTCCGCTTATCTCTACGGCAAGACAGTTATAAGTTATTTATTACATAAATTCAAAATTATATAAAGATGCTCCGATATACTGCCAAGACGTGTACCTTTTTCAGATGAAATCAAATTATATCCATATGAAATCCAAATTATTATAAACTTCTAGAAACCATTCCCATTTGAAGAGATTACAGATATGGCGGCATCCCGTGGATCGGCCAAGTCATTATTTATCCTCTACGAATTTTACAGTTTACATTTACTATAATCTGTGTGACCCACGCAGTTATTTTCCTTTTAACAGTAGATTACGTTGGAAGGAATGCATGTGTACTTTAGATTATGTAGCAAAATACACAAAAGAATCCAAGGTTTTAATACGCTGGTACTCGATTTATGCGTGCTAAGATGTATGGTCTGGTGTTTGTGAAGAAATGAAACGACACACTGCTGCGATGTTGCCACTAAAAGAACTGCTAATGATGGAAATATGGTCATTAGTAAGACGAATCTACCTCGTTGAATAATTTTAGGTCAATATGGGCTGTACATGGGATGAAAAACTGGCAGTGCAAAACATCATTTATCTCATTCACGTATAATCATCAAAAAGTCCCCCGACACACACACACACACACACACAAACGAGGCCGGCTCAATACTGCGGTTTTAGGAATATTGTTGTATAACGGTTCATATGTTCACCTGATACATTCTTTTTGATGTTTTTGTGCCTTTGGTGACTCCAGCTGTGGCAGTTTTGCTTTTGTTTAGCTTTAGAATTTACGCAGCAAAGCAGGTCCGCGATGTTGACAGTGGCATTGCTAGTTCACGACTTTCTACTGCGGATTTAAGGGATAAATCGGATAAGGGAGCTGGTATGTGAATAGACTACCATTCTTTTAAATTTACTAAACATGCAAGTGGCAAAACCTAAAACAACCCGGATTTGTGTTTACACAATAAAAATTTTTGTTTTGACGTTCAATAAGTGTGGGTATTTATTTTAGTTTTGTTTGTTTGCTCGAGGAGCTCGAAGTTAAGGCAGCGACAGCGGCGCGGCCTTGTTTTGGGACAATCGTATCGTATCTTGGATGTGCGCTGGGAATGGCCCTTGAGTAAGAAAGCTCAGCATGTTGAAACGACATCACACACCTTTATAATGAATCCCCTGCAAACATTTTCACGAGAGACACGCGAGCTTCGGATCTACTGCGAGTTTTGACCTCATGTTTTGTAACTGAAGCGTTTACGTTGTGCGCGTTAGACCGTATTTCTTTCTTCATGGTTGTGTATTTGTTGACTTTATCTGTGATTAGCTAGAACTCTTCTTTGGAGATGGCGTTTTCGCGTAGCGCCTAGATACGGGGTCTGCGATTGTGTTAAGCTTTCTTTCGGTCAAGACGCGGATTTCATCTTGCTTTTTAGCGTACACGAATGGCTGCCAGATGATAAAATTTCCAGCTAAAGAAACCAGACCGCAGCTTAAAGCAATGCTCTGAGGAGCGATAGCGAGGGAGGCAACAAAATTGTCGACAATATTCCTATACCCGCTACACCAGGTCTCAAGCGTGGTCTCAACACCATACCGCGTATATTGCAGTCGTACTTTTTGTAAAGAGTACGCCGATGTTCAGCCTTCGCCTTTAGAAAAGTTGCAACTTTGCAGATCTTTATCAGGCGAAAGGTTTTGTGGGGTTTGGAATGTAGATATAACGACATTATAATTCCTTGATAAGCAGCCTGATATGAAAGTTTAATTGGCCTGAGGGTGTAAGGGCTTGAGCGCCCATGCGGACATGCACTTCCAACCTGGTTTACTGGCAACATGTCGGTGATATCAAAGAAAATACTAGTTTCCTTAATATCTTTAAATCTGGAAATGATAGTTTTCAGCAAGCATTCCAGCACGCTCGCCAAGAGTTGTAGATACCACACATTCTGTCAGCGGTTTCAGCAATAGTTTGTTTTTCTCGCCGACTACTGCGATGCGGTAGAGCAAATATAACCACTTTTTCTGCTATAGAGGCGAGTGATAGAGGACGTGACATAACCCGACGGGAACGTCATTGAGGAGAACGCTTCGACAAATAGAACGTCGCAATTGCACCCGAGCCTCCCCGAGGGCCATACTTTTGGTCAATGTTCAAACAAAGGAAGCATAATTAACTCTAGATGCTCGTAGTTTTCCTTAGGGTGCTCTGGGTGGTCCCAGTGGTCAGTGTCTATCTGCTTGCGTCCTCCTTCGACCCCAATCTAAATTTATACATGTAAACCCAAAGAGGAGCAGATACCCTTTCATCGGTGTTTTCTTTATTTCTTATTGATGTCGTGCACTTATTGTGAGCGCCACTCCAATACTCCGTCTTTCTCTTCGATCGCCGAATCTGAAGGTGGCAACCTTGAAACCTCAATACAAAAGTACCAGTTAGCATTCCATTATACGATGAGCAAGCTAGACTTTTTTTTATAGTAGCCTTAGCCTTTCAAGATACCTAGCGATATGGATCTTCCTTTCTGACTCTTAAGTGGGAGGGGTAGCAACGAAATTATTGTGTCAACCGACAACTTAATACTGGGTACCAACACCGATGTTCATGCGATAAGATGACCCTGCAGGAGCAGTGCAAACATGGAGGAAACGCAAACGCAACAACCGAAACCAGTAAACCATAACGAGGTCGTATTTGATCAGCCTGATCAGCCTGCTCCCGCGCTAGTTCCACATGACGTGTTAAACAGAAAAGTGCGGACCGGCACCAAGCAAAACGTGCAGCTCCTGCGCGCTATCAAACTGAAGACTATGACGCCAGAATAGCAGCACTAACTGTTGCCTTTATTTCATCGGGGCTTTTGGCCATCTGGTTTCTCCGCTCTTGAACGTCTAGCATCATGTTCAGTGTCGTCCTCGCCATCGTGTCTGCTAGTTATGTTACTAGCGTGCTTGCGCAAAGCGTCACATATTGCGACTGTTATCACAATAACATGTGCCAACAGATATTCAACCAACCAACCAAAGACACTGCTGGCGGTTTTCAGCAGAGATAACAAAATGATGCCAATAACGTCAGACAGGCCGCCAAAGCCTTTCCTGTGAGCGTTTTCAGCATTCTGGCCCAGCTGCAATTTTTTTTAAATGCACATGGAAGAGCAGCCCAAACATGCAATGTCTAGGGACCAGTTAGCAGCGTAGGTGCATGCAAGATCTATTATACATACACCTGACACGTCTCATATGTGTTTGTAAAGGCAAACAACATAAGCGTGTTAACTGTGGGATGCATGTACAAGATGTCTTCACCATTGTACGAAAAGGGCCTCATATACCATGGAGCCGTATTCGATGGTATCATTATGGGATATTCAATGATTGCTCAAAAAAGGAATTGAGATGGAACCAGCTGACCTGAGACGACTCGATCTCGATGACGATGTAGACGTCAAAAGAATCATAGCGATGAGCCCCTGGGGGAAGAACATGCTAATTAAATAAGTTATTATTTCTGCTAATATTATTAAGTCTGCCTCAACTTTAAATTGCAGGTACACACAATGGCCACAGCATATATATGTATAAGTGGGACTACAGGAGGAGCTTGGGCACATATGCATGTGCACGGGGTAGTTGTGGCGGCGGCTGCACACTGCGAGAAAAGCCCCCAACACTAGTTCGAGACTTGTGCGACAAGACCGAGGGGCCCAACCGACTGTTCTACGTTGCATAAATATCACTGCCCCGTGCTCGAACCCGTATATCGGAGAATGCATGAACTAAGAAGCATTGAATTTGCCCTGACAACCTGAGCAATGAAGTAGTTGTATGTTTTTCTAGAGTACCTCACCATCTTGGGATGGCATATACTACGTCTGTGCTGCAAGAAACAAGCGCTCGACGGACGTCTGCAGCGCCTGTGATGCTACCGGTGTAATTTGGAAGAGCAACGTGTGTCCTAAGATGAACTCGTGCGGAACCTGGAAGGCGGACAGAGACATGCCTCAAAACTTGTGTGGTCGCTCTAGGTGCTCACCCTGGCTGACAGGTTGACATTACCGGGCAGATGCCGTCATATCATATTTTGGTTTGTGAATCTCCGAGTGGAGGTGTTGTTCCCGAGGAACAACGTGAACCACTACCATGATGAGCCCGAACACGCACACCACACTTCCAGCCTGACTTTATTTGTCACCCTCGTATGCTTTGTGCCGCATTTATACACCTTTTCCGCACAGCTCTGAGCTCCCTAGTTCCAGAAAAGATCACCTGTTTCAGCAAGACTTGGCAAATTTCAAATGTATAAGGCTGTAACGCCAATTGATTGTATACTACCGTTAGTACGTTTCTTTAAATCGTTAGTTTTTTCCCACTGTTTACTACTGACCACACATTTCTTTAAATCATTAGTTTCTCCACCGTTTTGAGCCGGCCTCGTTTTGGGCTGGGGGTGGGAGTAGGCCAGCCTAACACAACCAGATTATCCATTTAGCCTGCTCTGTGCCGCAGGAAACATGGATCTCGGTGAGTCAGCCACGGTGCCCATGCTGAGGCAAAATTCTCCATTTTACATCTACTGAATCTGACATGCTAATGCTGTAAACCGAAAACGGTTTACAATACAAGAGGAAGAACTGTAGTTAATCCATTTGCATATAATCATCATAACGCGATTAAACTTTCACTTCTATACAGATTTCGTTTGTAAAATTATGAGCTAGTCCGAGACAGACAGACGGACATGAGCTAATCAAGATTACCCCTTTGCACCTACAGTGGAGTTATTACATATCAGTCTATGAAAAGGAAATGAAATGGGGATGTAGCTGTATCGGAGGAGTCTGATATTTGCAAGCATGAGAGAATATACTGTATGGATGGAGAAATAAGTAAGGGAAGCCAATTTCTTACTGACCTGTTTATTGGGTTATCCCATTTTTAAAATGCAATGTATCACGAAATTCTGAACAGAACAGACATATAAAACATTGTTTGCACTCAAACACAAGAAAATGCTAAAAGCCACGAGGTAAAAACAAAACAAAAAGAAATTATCATCCACACCTACATTTCCCAATCTGTGACGTCTACCTCTTTCACATACACTAACAAGCACACTAACAAAGGGTAAAGTTTGCATATATTTAATGAGTGTTTGGATTTTTATTGTTGTTGTTGTTAGTGACGACGAGCTGATTAAAAACCAATTGCAGCCACGGTGGATCAGTGGTTAAGGCGATGGATCGTGACTAAATGAGTGCGTGTTCGATTCCCACCATCGGATTAGCCCGGATGTGCTACCGTAGTGTGAGAATGGGTAAGGCACTGTATTCTGCTTTCCTCGGCACGATATGATCTGCAAAGTGTTCTTGTGCCGTAACACCAAAAATAAACTAATTGAATTTAAAGTAATTCTTTAAAAAAAAAAACCAAAAAAACAAAAAAACAAAAAACAAAACACAAACATAGAGACAAAAAATTTGTTATTTCAAGCACGTTTCTTGCGATAGTCTAATACATGACGAATGCGCAATTAGACTATTAGCTATTCTGTACATGCTTATATATCTAAATTTAAGTGAAAACATGGACACAGCTCAGATCTGTTATATTTTTCACATCGTGTATAAATACCAGGTGCACCAATGTTATATTAGAACAAACCTATACAAATTGCACATCAAACTGACATTAGGATAGTAGTTTAGAAAAAGAATCAAAAATAGGTCCTGTACAAGCAAAAACAAGACAGTACACCGAATGCATTGACAGCGACTGACTGACTGGATTGATTTATCGATTGGTTGGTTGGTTGATTTACTGTATTTGAGAAATATAGCAAGTGAAAGCTCAAAGTTTATACAGTTTGAAAAGATAAATAACTTAACATTATGTAACTTATAGTAGAATTAATGAATATGCTTTCGAAATCCTTTACATCAACAAAACCCTATCGTGTAGGGAAAGTCACAAGGAAAACAAGTTTCATTACGCTCTCTAACAAGTAAAATGACAGTGCGTCACAATTCTAACTAAAATAGAATAATAATGATGATAATAATAATAATAATAATAATAATAATAATAATAATAAAATCAACAGCGGAAAGATCTAACATTCTCAAACGTAATCTTAAATACTCAGACCAGTCCCAACTTGTCTGATGCATGCGGTTTCATGACGTCAGTTGTACTCAAACATTGGAATTGCACGTGCCAACTAAGTATAATTTGTTTTGTTCTGATTGGATAGGTTTGTATTCATTTCGTAAATAATTGGTTTCTTCAGTTATCGATCATCTACGAATAATGAGCTGCACAGTTTCGTAAGTCTACCATTATTCCGAACACTGAGGAAAGACTGAACTATCAAGCATCGCTTTCCGTGTCCACATTCTTCCATCGTGCTCCGGCAAACGTTTTATATTAGCAGGCTGCATATGATTCCTGTATTTATTAAAATGGAAGACCGCTCAGGTGGCATAGTGGTTATAGCTCTGCCTCAGATGCGGGAGGTCGCGGGTTCGAACCCCGGCCGACTTATAACAAAGACTTCTAAATATGGTACTAGCAGATGCCTCGCTTGGCGCTCAGCATTAAGAGGTTTATGTTAGGACTGGTCGGCCTGGTGTTAGGATAATGTGACTGGGTGGGATATCATGCTACATGTCTACGGCATGATTTCCCAGTGCTAGGCATCACTATAAACTGCCACACTGCAGGCATCGTAGCAATATGACTGAAAACTTATTGAAAGTACGTTACAAATCAACACACACACACACACACACACACACACACATTAAAATGTATGCGCAGCATATATGTGAACCTAACACAGATTTACTACTCTGAACATTTCTCTTAGAAGATATGTATAACATAACAATATTGTTCTATATTAGTTTTCAGTAATTTACGTATGCTAACTGGGTGATTTTATATGAAAACTGGACGATTTATTGTTTTAGACTGTACGCTAAAATGACATTATGTCGTTTAACGTATTGGGGAATAAAATAGTTTAGATATTTGGGTTCTTTTAAAGATCAAGTCTAAAATTTATCGATTGAGGTCTGTACCTAATGATGGCATGCTTTTTCTTGTATGTAACAATAAATCATATTGAAATGAATTCGAGAAAGGGAAATGTACCTCCAGTCATAAAAATGACATGCTTCCCCATGATTTCTATGAAAACAAACACATAAGTTCCGTGCACGAATCAGCATCCTTTCCAATGCGGAACAATAGTTTTATCACAGGGTAACACAAGCTCGGCATGATAATACCCTTCCAGTAGGGCGAAATACAACTCTAAGCAATGATACTGTCATTAACCGCTATTCAGATTCGCCATTCTTACGCCATATCCTCCTGATATCAACCTGTAACATCCAATAATATTGTCATATTTGCAGATTTTGAGGTGTAAGCGGTATCGTCATGTTATATATGAACACTTGTTTTCTTTTGAATAAATTCCACTACAATATCGGTTCTATGGTATCGACCATATCGAAATGTTAGAACTATGTCGACGTACATTCACAAGTGTTCCGTGTAAGAAGGACGTAAAATGACGTAATGTAAGAAGTGTATTTTGCTATATCCACACTATATCCACCGTCATTTGATAACAGTTTGGATTTATTCTCCTATAATTGCACTCATATCCACTTGCGACCGTGGAAAGTGTATCATCTACTTGAAGACAGGAAGACGGTTCAGAGTCCTCGGAATCTGATTGGTCCTTTGGCACGTGATATATACAGTCATAAGATGGCGGACTATATTCTTTGTTGGGATCTTGCTCGTGATATCGTGGTAGATGAATTCCAACTGGTAGATCAAACGTATCTAAGTCATACCCACCGATATCTATTCTACCCCTTCTAACCTGAAAGTAAAGAATCATCTAAGGTTATTTATGCAAAATCTTTCACATTCCGTCTATCTAAGCCTGTGACATATGAATGACTCTTTCGCTTGGATAATTGGCAATACAGTTTAAATGGTCAAATATAAAACCATGCCTTTGCAGAATAAATCAAAGTATGCAGAATAGTGATATATAATAGTCAATAATGATACAACCTTTGTATAAAATAATGCTTTATTCATCCAGCATCGTGATGATATTTGCCTATTAACCAAAGCTGAATAAAATCGGGTCAGAAACATCATCAATGAGTCGTAAGAAATTCGTCCAATCAGACACAAGATGATCACATCATCAGTAGATCTCGCTCATTATAAAAGTCACTGAATATTTTACAAAGTTTCATTTTAAAAATCTGATAAGAAATAGAATCGCCAAATTGTTGACAAGCTCAGTCAATCAGATACATGATATCCTCATTAATATTCATGAATCTCACTCCTAACATATTCTTCCGGGATCTTGATTCAAATCTACATGTATTACAGTCTCTAGAGTGGTCACAAGTCCAGCCAATCAGATGCACGATCCCGTCATTTATATATGTGGATCTCGGTCTCTATTGAACTCAAGCGCGTTCTTGATCATATAATGCTATATCCCATGTTTGATTAAAATCAGATGAGAAATATGGCCTCCAGAGTGATACCAAGCTCATTAAATTAGGTGGAAGATCACCTCATTAACATGCACGGATCTAACTCACTATCGAAGGCATCTGACATCTTGATGATATAAGCCTATATTCCAAGTTTGATCAAAGGCAGATCAGAAATATGACATCCATGGACGTAACAAGCTCAACCAATCAGATGCAAATCACCTTATCAAGATATCAAGATATATATATATATATATATATATATATATATATATATATATATATATATATATATATATACACATACATA
>JAECUM010044429.1:0-20235 GCA_016617855.1 Megalonaias nervosa | reverse complement strand
AACTACTTGACCTTCATTTATATGACCCGACATATTCATTATATAATTCTTACATTTCATTATTCATTCTTCAGATCATGCGGCCAAATACTCTGTTCACATAACACATCCAAATGCAATATTTATGTCAACCAATTGTTTCAAGAAATGTAAAATAAAAAGTTACAAACGTTCACAAGGTCACGGTTTACGTTATGTTTAAGCTCGGAAGATTAGAACTTGGCTTCAGGCCATTTAACGTAAAATAAAGATATCGCAGCAAGATCAGTTATTTGATCAATAACAGAAAGTCTGTTCCATAAATACTTGCACTTTACAAACTTACTACTTTATCTATATAACATATGCCATAAAATCTAATTGCACAAAAGGATATTAGTAGTACAATGAAGTAGCTTGGTCGAAGGTAAGCTTTAGTTACTCTTCAGGGCCAGCTCACATAAGTTGATTTGAATTGTCAATTGCGGACATGTACTGACTTTTGTTCTCTATATATGGTTATGGTTCATGAAATAGAGTTAAGCATGATGGTAACAAACTTTAATAGGCAAGAAATAATGATTCTCAAACAACGTAATCGGTAATTTCAAAGTGAATTTTTAAGTTATATATGTCATAAAGAGTGGCAATAAAAGATATCAATTCAAGTGATATGTTCTAGAATATTCTAGGATTCCAAATAGTATAGGCATACATCTTGGCAGTACGTACTCTCTAATGAGCTGTTTAGACGTAATCACACATAATCTTAGAACTACTTTTCTGTTAACATTTTAAGGTGTGTCATGTGCAACATTTCATTACTGTTATCTCAAGTTTGTGAAGTTAACAACAGCCGCGAATTAGTTTCTGGAAAGTGTTAAGTCCAAGCCTGCGATCGATGTCGCTTTATATCCAGCCATACCACCAATGATGTTTATGTATCTATCTATAATATTATTTGCTCTCGACCTATTTATAATTTCATTTAGTTGCGAAATGCCTTTCCGTGGATAAGATCGAAGCAAGTCACCTAATACTCGTGACGACTGGATCAGGAACTTGAGTCAATCATCGTAGATACTGCACATCCATGCGAATTTCATGTGTCCATATAGATTATTGATGACACATCAGGTTTTCCTTATTTGTCCTCGTTTTCGAAGAGAGTTTTCCGTGGTCATAACTTTTTTGTAATTTATTACAGTTTAATATGAGTAACATACCGATAATAAAGAAATGAATTTATGCATGTGATGCGGTACACGACTTGTTTGAATGCTAATGTCAAACTTTGTTTAGTCATAGCTATCATGCTCTACACCTGTTTTTTCATGCATCATACATTTTCACTTCCGAAATAACAACCAATATAAAATCATATAACTTAATCTCATTCCATCGATATTTATAACACATATGCCTGTAGTTAAATCAAAATCCACGATTATATTCATTATCTTAATTGCTTACGTTCTTTCTTGCCTTCTCTCCGATTGGAGAAATGAATTAGGTTTGATAGATGTTTGAACCAAGAACCTATTTTCCTATTGCTAAAATGTAAGATTTATTTGGGTGTTATTGTTAAAAAAGTTATCTCTTTAAGTGGCTTGAGATTTGTCGTTGTTAATATATTCTTAATATCAAAATTAATTCTATAAATTCGTGACACAAGAATTCATGGTAAAAGTTTCCCATGAAGGACAACAAATAGAAGACCCGTGATTCTTGGTTGGTTGGTTGGTTAGTTGAATTTGTACGGCGCACCAGCACTTTGAGGCTATTTATTTCCATACAAAATGTTATATCTTTCATGATTTGAAAGTGGTAAAAGGTTTCGTATCGACCAGCGACACGAGACCAAACAGTTGAAGGTAAAACGATCAGATGGTAACGGTGATAAATAAATAGTTTCCCGATCAACGGGGAGTGTAAATGATGTATGGCAACGAAAACAGATGAAAGGTAATTAAAATCTAGCCATGGTATAGCGATGGCATATATAGCACATAAAACTGTTCATGGTGATAGCATAACAGCTATAAGTTCTGATAAATAGTTACTTACTTCAAAAAGTCTATTATATAAGAAACGCTAACTGTATCAAAGACCTCCCTAAGGTCATGCACATTGTAATAATGATTACGCGTAGGTTGGAGGTGGAAACACTCCAGAATAAAGTGCTTAACAGTGAATGGTTCATTGCAAGATCCGCACTCTGGTGGGTCTTCTCTTTTTAGTATGTAGGAGTGGGTTAAATAAGTATGACCAATTCGAATTCTTGCAATGACTACCTCCTCCCTGCGGACGGCTCTGTAGGAAGGAGTCCAATCTCCTAGGGTTGGCTTGACGGCATGAAGTTTGTTATTCACGGCATCATTCCATGATGCCTGCCATTTCTGACGCAGACTTTCTTTGATACTACGTTTAAAATCAGTATACGGAGTATTAAAATTAGATGGTTCTAGTGATAGGGCCATTTTAGCAGCGCGGTCTGCTTTGTCGTTACCTTTAATTCCAATATGGCTCGGTAACCAACAGTATACTATATTGTGGGAGGTACTCAACTCAGTATGTTCGAGGAGAATATTGGCTAATAATGGATTCTCCAGTTTTCTATTATGTAGTGACTGAAGTACTGATAGTGAATCGGAAAAGATAATGCTGTTTAAAATAGGCTTGCTTTCAATAGATTGCAAGGCAAGATCTATTGTTCTGATCTCGGCTGAGAAAATCCATGTACCATTTAGCAAGCGAACTTTTGTTGTATGTTTTCCACTAACGAAGGCTGCAGCAGTCTTTTCCTCATTGTTTGATCCATCAGTATATATTCTTGTATAATTTTCAAATTGGTTGAGCAGTACATGGTAAAAGGTTTGGAAGATAGTAGGGTTTGTCTCCGATTTCATACCATCGTGTAACGTGAAAAGTACTTTTGGTTGTTGAAGTAGCCAGGGAGGTGTTTTGGAGACGGACGTTTTATGAATTGTTGAAAGATCATATTTGATACTGTCAAGGCATGGTAATCTTCTAATGCCAAAGGTAGGTGTGACGTTTGGTTTATTGTCATAGAAGGTTTAATATTTGGATTAAGAAACAGCCGAAAAAGCATGGTTCAGAGGGTTTGATCTTACTTTGAGAGCATACTGTAGGGAAAGCATTTCTCTCCGTTGTGATAAAGGTGGCTAGTTCACTTCAACGAGTAGGCTTTCAACGAGGATGTCTTAAATGCTCCCAGAGCAAGTCTTATTTTCTGATGATGAATTGGGTCAAGCATCTTCAAATAGGACTTCCTAGCTGAACCATAAACAACGCAACCATAGTCTAGTTTCGAGCGAATATATGTTCTGTATAAACTGAGTATGACTTTTCTATCAGCAACCCAGTCAGTGTGCGCTACTACTTTAAGTAAATCTAGAGACTTCAAGCGTTTAGCTTTCAAATTCTTCAGGTGTGGAATAAAAGTCAGTTTTCTGTTGAAGACAATACCTACAAATTTTTCTTCCTCAACAACTGGAATAGGTGTTCCGTCCAGCGTGAGTTTAGGTTCATCATGATGTCTTCGTAACTGACAGAAATGCACACATACAGTTTTTGATTTCGAGAATTTGAAAGCGTTTGAATTGGCCCAATTTTGAATCTTCTTGATATTTTGCTGGAGTTGTCTTTCAATTGTATGCATGTGCTTGGATCGGTAACATAATAAAAAGTCATCAACATATAGGGAGCAATCCACACCAAGAGTCAGACATTTGGTGATGCTATTAATTTTTATGTTGAAAAGCGTCACCGATAAAATACTGCCCTGGGGCACACCCATTTCTTGATCATGCATATGAGAGAGGGTGTAGCCCACTCGTACCTTGAATTCCCTGTCTGAGAGGAAGTTTGATATGAACGAGGGCAGTCGGCCTTTTAGACCCAGATCTTGCAGGTCATTTAGTATTCCGTACTTCCACGTTGTGTCATAGGCCATTTCCAAATCAAAGAAAACCGCTACTAAGTGTTCCTTTTTGATGAAAGCGTCGCGAATAAATGTTTTCAGTCGAACCAGATGATTATTGGTACTACGGTCATAACGAAAGCCATTTTGGAAAGGAGCTATTAAATTGATGGTTTCCAAATACCTTACAAGCCGAGAATTGATCATTCGTTCCATTGTTTTGCATACGAAGCTAGTTAATGATATAGGTCTATAGTTGGTAGGATCTGCGCTATCTTGGACTGGTTTGGGAATTGGTATTACTGTTGCTTCTTTCCAAATTTTTGGTACATTACCAGTGATCCATAAATCATTGAAGATTTCCAGAAGAACTGTTAAGGATGGTTCTGGAAGGTGTTTCAAAAACTTATAATGTATATCGTCAGGCCCAGCAGATATCATGGACCTTATTCAAAGATTCCATAAGCTCCGACAATGAAAATGGCTGGTTATAACTCTCTGAGTTATTCGATGTGAATTTGAAACGTGTTTTTTTCTTGTTGAGCTTTTAATCTTCGGAAAGCTTCTGAATAATTAGACGATGATGAATTTTTGGAGAAACAATCAGCAAGTACATTATCTATTTCATGTTTGGTATTTAAATTGTTGATATTTATCTTCACATGTCGGAATGAATTGTATTTTCCCTTTCCATTTATTTTGCGGATCGTGTAGCAAACTTGATCTATTGAAGAACGAGAGTTTGAAGGCGGAACACATTTTCTCCATGATGCTCGTTTACTTTCTTTAATTATGCGGCGAGATTTGGCCCGAATAATACGGTACTGAGTTAAATTATCGGGCGTTGGACGATTATTAAATTTCTTCAGTGCTTCTTGGCGTTGTCTAATGGCTTCTTTACATTCTTTAGTGAAGCACGGTTTTTGGGTTCTTTTACAATTCGGCGAGGACTGAGGAATGGATTCTTCTGCAATCTCAATTAAGACGGATGTAAATTATCGAATAGGATCAACATCGTTTAGGACGGTATTCCTGTTAAGTCTAGCTGTACAAAGTGTTTCAAATTTGGCCCAGTCAGCTTTCTTTAAATTCCACTGTGGAATCGTGTCATCAATTGTAACATTGGTGTTCTTAAGAGAGATTGGAGAGTGATCACTGCTGTGAAGGTCATCAGCGACCTTCCAATTATAATCCAAAAGTAGTGAAGAAGAACACATTGTCAAGTCGATACATGTGTATGTACCAGTTCCTGGGTGCAAGTACGTCGGAGATTTGGTATTAAATAGACACAAGTCGTGTCTAGTAATACAATGTTCACCATTTTTACCCCTGTCGCTTATGTAATTTGATCCCCATAAAATGTTATGGGCATTAAAATCACCGAGTAAAACAAATGGTACAGGAAGTTGTTGAACAAGCGTGTCTAATTCGTTTGGTAATAAGTTGGTGTTTGGTGGTATGTAAATAGAACAAAATGTAATCACTCGATGTAAAGTGACACGCACATCAATGGCTTGCAAATTTGTGTTTAAAGGGATGACGCTATGTGGGGCTCTATTGTTCACAGCAATAAAAATCCCTCCTGAGGCCATGTCAACGTTCTGTAAGTAGGTGTTAAACAGGGAGTAGTATTTAAGTGTGATGTTGTCCGTATCTTTTAAAAAGATATCCTGAAGGCATAGTATTGCAGGATAATATTCATTTAAAAGCAAGAGAATATCAATGCAATTGGCTTTGAATCCTCGAAAATTCCATTGTATGATCCTGTTCTTCATTATATGTTTAGATTGGATATTATATAGCTAGGTTAGACTTTTCGCGGAGGGAATCTATATGGGTATTTCTACGGAGGAAGTACGGGGATGATTTTTTTTTGTTAGGTCTGGAGCTACTATGAGAACATGTTGCAGTATTTTCTGCATCCATGCCCTCAATGTCACCAAACCTGTTATAGAGTTTGATGGGGTCTTCTGACCCCTTTTGCTGCCTATTTCCTTATGATCTGCTTTTGATCTTTGCTGATTTCGGTGGTTGAGTATTATTGAATGTTGTTTGGGTAGATGCCGTGGTTTTTTGTGCTTTGTAATCTGGGTGTTAGTGCTTGATGTTGCCTCGGGTGCATCTGTCTGCGTTTGAACGTCCTTCGTTGCCTTGGGATTGTTCTTCACTACAGTGGAAAAGGATGGGCCAGGAAGAGATGTTTTTCCCTGTTCAAGCTTTCTGGCCTCTGGATAGGGAATGTTGGATGTGTATTTAACCCTCTGTATTTCCTTCTCCTGTTTCCAGGTATCACAATCCTTGGACTTGGCGTTGTGCTTCTTTCCACAGTTGACACAATGCGGAGTTGCTCTACACTCAGCTTCCTGGTGAGAATGGTCTCCGCATTGGCCACATATTTGGCTTTTTGAGCAGCGGTCTTCATGATGGCCATATCTTTGATATTTATAGCATCGAAGTGGGTTTGGAAAATATATATCAAATTTCACTTGTAAAAAGCCAACTTTGACCACTCTGGGTACAATTGGTTTATTGAAGCTGAGTATGAAGGTGGTGATGTCCTGCAGGTTGTTGTTACGTTTGATATGTATTCTACGAACTGCAGTGACACCTTCATTTTTCATCCCTTCAATGATATCTATGTCGCTGACTCCAGCCAAGTCTCGACAACGAATGACGCCTTTGGATGTATTGGGTGTTGTGTGAGCAAACGATGAGACTGGAATATCGAGGAATGTTTTTATTTTCTTGATGTTGTGCACTTGACTACGTCGTTCACATTCCACAAGCAGGCATCCCGTTTTCAGCTTTTTGACGCTTTCTGGTGTACCGATCACTCCCGTTATTGTTTTTCCAATTATAAAGGGAGAGAGTGTACTAATCTTGCATCATTTGATTGTATAACCATGAAGCTTGGGAATGACTACACACTGCATGGTTCTTCTTCCGAGTCAGATATTGGTTTCGACCTTTTGTTTTGATTTCTTTTTTGGAATTTTCCATTCAAGATATCATAAGGTATAAGCACGTATAGTGATGGTTTTAGTGACAAGCGATTTGTATTTCCTCAGAACACACACACACACACACACACACACACACACACACACACACACACACACACACACACACACACACACACACACACACACACACACACACACACACACACACACACACACACACAAGCAAGCGCAACCAAAATAATGCGGATATTTTAAATCTCTGCTAAATATCATGCCATGCTCAACATTTTTAGAAAAGGTAGAGCTTTGTGCAGAATCGCAATACCAAGCACGAACATGATAAAGAGGGAAAATACAATAAAAATATTACCATTCCCCACCGATTGGCAAAGTTCCATTAACTGAATACACTGAAAGGACAATTCTACATGTTTTAATTAATTAAAGGAAATGTTACTCTGTCACCAGTGACTTGTAACAATGTTTCCACTTCCCAAGTGGAAGAAAAACTATTACGTCTACTGCAGATACGTAGATACCCTTGATGCGTTTTCGTTTCACACATATGGATGCACGTTCAGATTAAATTAAATTTATCCGGGTGCATTTTTCCTCTTTCATGCAGTCCGACAATGAACGTACACATATATTTCCTTCTCGAAGATAAGGCGTTGTTTCATTATTCAAAAAGGAAATGTACTCTTTCTGTGATTCTGAAACTGATCTATCCTTGACTGCATCATTATATTGGCATGGGTTCCTACGAGAGAGAGAGAGAGAGAGACTGTTTCTCTCGTCCATGCGTGCGCAAATATTAAAACTTTGTTCCGTTATAGAAGCTAACTACCTGATAACGAAGTCAGGACTGGTTTCGTTATTTGACTTCCTTTTAAGAGAATGAAATAGCTATTAAGATTTACATGCTCTTGGAGTTTGGACCAATGTGCAGGTGATTCCCTATTTTTTCCCCAAATATTTCACATACATTTTCATCAATTATTGAAAAATTTGTTTCTGACCGATATATTACAATTATTACTATTTGAGCCATTTGTGCATGACAGCAGAGTTACATTAATAAGTTTTTGAAATCTCCTTTGGGGTTTTGAATCTACTTTGCTTGCCGTAACTGGACACTAGTGGTTGATATGGACAACCTACAAGCTGGCTCCCAGTCTTGTTCATTGACGTATTAAGCTGTTTATATAGCCTATTTTATTATCCTACATTAGTTTGTTTCATTTTGTATTATTTTCATTCCAATTGAAGCATACCTAACTCGTATGCGACAGAGACACTGGCTTTTAATGCACATTATCCCTGTGTTTTATACTCAACGTTACTGCCTTAGAACGAGAACAAGACCCGTTGTTGAATTTATTAATAATATAATAGGAGGATAGCGTGACTAAACAAAATGTGCACTAAATTACTTAGCCATGTGTTTATTCCTTAGATAAACAGCCAGCTTTATTGCATCAATGCAGTTTGCGCACATGTGAAGACATCCATTCGTTGTAGAGCGAGGGCGCCTAGTATCCCAATAATAGTTTAAGGAAGACTTTTTGTATACAACTTTTAACATCAAGCCCATGTCTCTGAGGTCCTTTCTTGACGAAAGATACATTGAAACTACAAAGCATACTGCATCTATATGATTTTTAAGTTTCTTAAAATATTCTTGGATTCTAATCATAATTAACACACTGACACAAATTATCATGCCTTGACAGTACAAAAAATGATCTTCCAAAAATTCATAAAACGTCCGTCTCCAAAACACCTCCCTGGCTACTTCAACAACCAAAAGTACTTTTCACGTTACACGATGTTGAACAATCGGAGACAAACCCTTCTATCTTCCAAATCTTTTACCATGTACTGCTCAACCAATTTGAAAATTATACACGAATATATACTGATGGATCAAAAAATGAGGAAAAGGCTGCTGCAGCCTTCGTTAGTGGAAAACATACAACACAAGCTCGCTTGCCAAATGGTACATGGATTTTCTCATCCGAGATCAGAGCAATAGATCTTGCCTTGCAATATATTGAAAGCAAGCGTATTTTAAACAGAATTATCTTCTCCGATTCACTATCAGTACTTCAGTCACCACATAATAGAAAACTGGAGAATCCAGTATTAGCCAATATTCTCCTCAAACATACTGGCCTGAGTACCTCCCACAATATAGTATACTGTTGGTTACCCAGCCATATGAGAATTAAAGGTAATGACAAAGCAGACCGCGCTGCTAAAATGGCCCTATCACTGGAACCATCTAAGTTTAAAACACCGTATACTGATTTTAAACGTAGTATCAAAGAATGTCTACGTCAGAAATGGCAGGCATCGTGGAATGATGCCGTGAATAACAAACTTCATGCCGTCAAGCCAACCCTAGGAGAATGGACTCCTTCCTACAGAGCCGTCCGCAGGGAGGAGGTAGTCATTGCAAGAATTCGAATTGGTCATACTTATTTAACCCACTCCTACATACTAAAAGGAGAAGACCCACCAGAGTGCATATCTTGCAATGAACCATTCACCGTTAAGCACTTTATGTTGGAGTGTTTCGACCTCCAACCTACGCGTAATCGTTATTACAATGTGCATGACATTAGGGAGCTCTTTGATACAGTTAGCATTTCTTATATTATAGACTTCCTGAAGGAAGTAAATATTTATCATAAGTTATAGCTTTTATGCTATCACCTTAAACAGTTTTATGTGCTATATATACCGTCACTAGATTTTAATTACCTTTCATCTGTTTTCGTTGTCATACATCATTTGCACTCCCCGTTGATCGGGAAACTTTATTTATTTATAACCGTTACCATTTTATATTTTTACCTTCAACTGTTTGGTTTCGTATCACTGGTCGATACGAAACCTTTTACCACTTTTAAATGATGAAAGATATAACCTTTTGTATGGCGCTAAATAGCCTCATAGTGTTGGTGCGCCATTAAAATTCAACTAACCAACCAACCAACCTTTCTTGATGAAAGATACATTGAAACTACAAAGCATACTGCATCTATATGATTTTTAAGTTTCTTAAAATATTCTTGGATTCTATTCATAATTACCACACTGAGACAAATTGTCAGTGAATTTACAATTTTAAAGCTTTCACTCTTTTGCTACAGCAATGCTTGAGAAAAACGATAGAGGTAAGTTGTAAAGGGAATTGCAACTATGAAAGTTTTAGATGCCGATCTGGAAGAAGATTTATTTTTGATCGAAAAGCTTAATCCCTCCTGATAATAAATATGAAATTAGCTAGTATGCAACAGTACCAGTGCAGTTAAAGCCATTATGCTAAGGCAGTCTAACGACACAACCAGTATCTACGGACATACAAAGCTATTACGTAACATTAAATGATGAAGTTGCTACCGGCGATTAACAAAAGAAAGTTAGGAAACGGCCTTTGCAAATACGTTCCATCCCGCCCCACCATACACAAAGGAATCGTAAACGTTATCGTACTGGTTGCTGTCAAACCAACCCAAAAATGCAAGAAATGCTCCAAATGGCTGTGCGTTGTAGGTAGTAATGAGATATGTAAAGTGTTTGCACACCCCATCCGGGCAATTCAACCGTAAAACCCACTTCAAAATGGTCCTATGTTGTGGTGGTTTTGGACAGAGCTAGAAACCTTTGACAGGCAAGTGTAGTTTACTTTCAACTTCATGCTGGAAATGTTTATAAATGCATTTGATCTGAAGTTCAACATTATTTTGAGAATTTGGATCATTTTTATATATTTCACAGGAAGAATACCTTCATTAGTAATACTATTATTTATGTTGCAATTTGCAGCATATAGCAGTGCGACAACTGTTTTGCTCGTATCATCAATGATTTTGGTAAATGATTCGTTTGCAATCTCTCTCTCTCTCTCTCTCTCTCTCTCTCTCTCTATATATATATATATATATATATATATATATACTAATTTCTAAAATACTTCTTTGTTCTTACGAGAGGTCGTAAAGTATACTAACGTATAGTGAAGGTTTGAGTAACAAGCGAGTCTTATTTCCTCAACAAATAAACGGACACTCAAGCGCAACCAAAATAATGCGGATATTTTAAATCTTATGTAAATATCATGCCATACTCAACGTATTTATAAAAGGTCGGGAATTGTATCGTGATGAAGACACAATCGAAACACCAAGTGAGAAGACGAGAAAGAGGGAGAATAAAAATGTAGACATTCACCACCCATTGGCAAATTTTCCATTAACTGAATATACTGAAAATATAATTATACAAGTTTTAGTGGATTCAAAGAAATGTTACTCTGTTACGACTTCACAAGTGAAACAAAAACCTATTACGTGTACTGCAGAAGCGTAAATACCCTTGATGCGTTTTCATTTGTTACATATGTATGCACTTTCAGAATTCATGACATTTATCCCGTCGCATTTTTCATTTTTCACTGTAGTCCGACATTGAATGTACCCATATATGTCCTTCTCAAAGATAAGGCGTTGTTTCATTGTTCAAAAAGGAAATTTACTCTTTCTGTGCCTCTGGAACTGATCTATCATTGACCACACCATTATATTGGCATGGGTTCCTACACTGTACATTTAAGAAATATATGTTATTACATTTGAAATCACTACCTGCATGAAAATAAGAGATATCGCCAGTATTTTTTCACAGCAGACAATAGAATATATCAGATGTCAAAACGTTTAAATAAGTATTAAATTTCTTAACGTTTGCAAATGGACCATGGAATTTGCCCCTTTACAATTTGACAAATTCTTTACCAGCCTTTACCGTCAGGTTATTCTGAAAAGTTATTTGCAACTAGTTTGATTTTCAGATTCTGGACATTGCATTAAATGGTTCAAACGCTACAATACCGTAACATTTACATACGTTTGTTTTATGGATGTTAGATTCAAGACGAATTCACAAAATGTCATAAGCTACATACGTTCATTACAATAATAAGGTTATTGTTGTATAAAAAAATAATATGTTATACGTGTAAACAAAAGACATCCCGGTAGAGTTACAACATGTATTGTTCTTCCTATTCTTTTCTTCCACAGACGTATTGTTGCAAACATGTTGGCGAATCCTGTAGCTTTGAGGTTTATAGCAATATATTTGGAAAACAAACAACGATGGTACATAGAATAGTGTTCTACAGGATATATAATCTTTGTCTTGTACATGCTCAGTTATACACAGTCGTAAATAACCGAAAAGTAGCTATTAATTTTAGGATGAATTGAACTTAAAATTAATTGAATATCCAGTTAATTGTTTGTCGTCTTTGATAGGTAATGACGTGAATATGTTGTATCTGTCTTTAAAGGAACTAATTTAGTGACCTATGAAAGCCATTACCTATTGTTTCTACATCTGAACAGGAACAAGCTACACAACCAACAGATGCACCATTCATCCCCTCCTCTGAGGGAGCATCAACAGTAGCATCGCCATTGGTAACAATTGATGCTGACAGAGATGACGATTCTGAGGAAGAGGAAGATGTAGAGGAGGTACAGGCAATAGATGCACCAATGATCCCGTCATCTGATACAGCATCAACAGTTTCACCACCATCTGTAACAAGTGATGTTGATGGAGAAAGTTATTCTGATCGAAATGAAAATGCAGAGGCAGTCCAGGCAAGAGATGCACCAATGAGCCCGTCCGTTGAGGGAGCATCAACAATGGCATCGCCATCCGTAACAATTGATGCTGACAGAGATAATGATTCTGATGAAGAGGATGGTTGGTTGGTTAGTTGAATTTTTACGGCGCACCAGCACTATGAGGCTATTTAGCGCCATACAAAAGGTTATATCTTTCATCATTTAAAAGTGGTTAAAGGTTTCGTGTCGACCAGCGATACGAAACCAAACAGTTGAAGGTAAAAAGATAAAATGGTAACGGTTATAAATAAATAAAGTTTCCCGATCAACGGGGATTGCAAATGATGTATGACAACGAAAACAGATGAAAGGTAATTACAATCTACCGACGGTATATATAGCACATAAAACTGTTCAAGGTGATAGCATACAAGCTATAACTTATGATAAATATATACTTCCTTCAGGAAGTCTATAATATCAGAAACTCTAACTGTATCAAAGAGCTCCCTAATGTCATGCACATTGTAATAATGATTACGCGTAGGTTGGAGGTCGAAACACTCCAACATAAAGTGCTTAACGGTGAATTGTTCATTGCAAGCTACGCACTCTGGTGGGACTTCTCCTTTTAGTATGTAGGAGTGGGTTAAATAAGTATGACCAATTCGAATTCTTGCAATGACTACCTCCTCCCTACGGACGGCTCTGTAGGAAGGAGTCCATTCTCCTAGGGTTGGCTTGATGGCATGAAGTTTGTTATTCACGGCATCATTCCATGATGCCTGCCATTTCTGACGTAAACAGTCTTGGATACTACGTTTAAAATCAGTATACGGTGTACTAAAATCAGATGGTTCTAGTGATAGGGCCATTTTAGCAGCGCAGTCTGTTTTGCCATTACCTTTAATTCCAATATCGCTGGGTAACCAACAGTATACTATATTGTGGGAGGTACTCAGCTCAGTATGTTTAAGGAGAACATTAGCTAATAATGGATTCTCCAGTTTTCTGTTATGTAGTGACTGAAGTACTGATAGTGAAACGGAGAAGATGATGATATTTAAAATACGCTTGCTTTCAATATATTGCAATGCAAGTTCTAGTCCTCTGATTTCGGCTGAAAAAATTGATGTACCATTTGGCAAGCGAACTTTTGTTGTGTGTTTTCCACTAACGAAGGCTGCAGGAGTCTTTTCCTGATCTTTTGATCCATCAGTATATGTTCTTGTATAATTTTCAAATTGGGCGATTAGTTCATGGTAACAGTTGTGGAAGATGGAAGGGATTGACTCCGATTTTTTTTCCATCGTGTAACGTGAAAAGTAACTTTGGTTGTTGAAGTAGCCAGGGAGGTGTTTCGGAGACGGTCGTTTTCAGAATTTTTGAAAGTCCAATTTTGGTACTGTCAAGGCATGGTAATATTCTAATGCCAAAGGTAGGTATGACGTTTGGTTTATTGTCATATAAGGTTTTATATTTGGGTTCAAAAACAGAGGAAAAAGCAGGGTTCAGATGGTTTGAGCTTAATTTGAGAGCATACTGTGCGGAAAGCATTTCTCTACGTTGTGATATAGGGGATTCGTTCGCTTCAACGAGTAGGCTTTCACACGGGGATGTCTTAAATGCTCCCAAGACAAGTCTTATTCCCTGATGATGAATTGGGTCTAGTATCTTCAAATAGGACTTCCTGGCTGAACCATAGACAACGCAACCATAGTCTAGTTTCGAGCGAATAAATGTTCTGTATAAACTGAGTATGACTTTCCTATCAGCACCCCAGTCAGTGTGCGCTACTACTTTAAGTAAATCTAGAGATTTCAAGCATTTAGCTTTCAAATTCTTCAGGTGTGGAATAAAAGTCAGTTTTCTGTCGAAGACAATACCTAAACATTTTGCTTCCTCAACAACTGGAACAGGTGTTCCGTGCAGCGTGAGTTTAGGTCCATCGTGATGTCTTCGTAACTGACATAAATGCATACATACAGTTTTTGATTTCGAGAATTTGAAACCGTTAGTATTGGCCCAATTTTGAATCTTGTTGATATTTTGCTGTAATTGTCTTTCAATTGTATGTATGTGCTTGGATCGGTAACATATTAAAAAGTCATCAACATATAGAGAGCAATCCACACCGGGAGTCAGACACTTGGTGATGCTATTAATTTTTATGTTGAAAAGCGTCACCGATAAAATACTGCCCTGGGGCACACCCATCTCTTGATCGTGCATATCAGAGAGGGTGGAGCCCACTCGTACCTTGAATTCCCTGTCTGAGAGGAAGTTTGATATGAACGAGGGCAGTCGGCCTTTTAGACCCAGATCGTGTAGGTCATTTAGTATTCCGTACTTCCATGTTGTGTCATAGGCCTTTTCCAAATCAAAGAAAACCGCTACTAAGTGTTCTTTCTTGATGAAAGCGTCGCGAATAAATGTTTCCAGTCTAACCAGATGATCATTCGTACTACGACCATAACGAAAGCCACTTTGGAAAGGAGATATTAAATTGTTGGTTTCCAAATACCATACAAGCCGAGAATTGATCATTCGCTCCATTGTTTTGCATACGCAGCTAGTTAATGATATAGGTCTATAGTTGGTAGGATCTGCGCTATCTTTGCCTGGTTTGGGATTGGTATTACTGTTGCTTCTTTCCAAATTTTGGTACATTACCAGTAATCCATAAATCATTGAAGATTTCCAGAAGAACTGTTAAGGATGGTTCTGGAAGGTGTTTCAAAAACTGGTAATGTATATCGTCAGGCCCAGCGGATGTATCATGGGCCTTATTCAAAGGTTCCATAAGCTCCGACAATGAAAACGGTTGGTTATAACTTTCTGAGTTATTCGATGTGAATTTCAACCGTGTTTTTTTCTTTTTGAGCTTTTAGTCTTCGGAAAGCTTCTGAATAATTATGCGATGAGGACTTTTTGGAGAAACAATCAGCAAGTACATTAACTATTTCATGCTTGGTATTGAAATTGTTGTTATTTATATTCACATGTCGGAATGAATTGTGTTTTCCCTTTCCATTTATTTTGCGGATCGTATCCCAAACTTTCTTTATTGAGGAACGAGAGTTTAAAGTTGAAACATATTTTTTCCATGATGCTCGTTTACTTTCTTTAATTATGCGGCGAGCTTTGGCCCGAACAATACGGTACTGAGTTAAGTTTTCGGGCGTTGGACGATTATTAAATTTTTTCAGTGCTTCTCGGCGTTGTCTAATGGCTTCTTTACATTCTTTAGTGAGCCACGGGTTTTGGGTTCTTTTACAATTCGCGAGGACTTAGGAATGGATTCTTCTGCAATCTCAATTAAGACTGATGTAAATTGTCGAATAGGATCAATATCGTTTAGGACGGTATTCCTGTTAATTCAAACTGTACAAAGTGTTTCAAACTTGTCCCAGTCAGCTTTCTTTAAATTCCACTGTGGAATCGTGTCATCAATTGTAACGTTGGTGTTCTTAAGAGAGATTGGAAAGTGATCACTGCTGTGAAGGTCATCAGCGACCTTCCAATTATAATCCAAAAGTAGTGAAGGAGAACAACTTGTCAAGTCGATACAAGTGTATGTACCCGTTCCTGGGTGCAAGTACGTCGGAGATTGGGTATTAAATGGACACAAGTCGTGTCTAGTAATAAAATCTTCAACCTTTTTGCCCCTGTCGCTTATGTAATTTGATCCCCATAAAATATTATGGGCATTAAAATCACCGAGTAAAACAAATGATGCAGAAAGTTGTTGAACAAGCGTGTCTAATTCGTTTGGTAATAAGTTGGTGTTTGGTGGTATGTAAATAGAACAAAAAGTAATCACTCGATGTAGAGCGACACTCACAGCAATGGCTTGCAAATTTGTGTTTAAAGGAGTGACGCTATGTGGGGCTCTATTGTTCACAGCAATAGAAACCCCTCCCGAGGCCCTGTCAACGTTCTGTAAGTAGGTGTTAAACAGGGAGTAGTTTTTAAGTGTGATGTTTCCGTTTCTTTTAAAAAGGTTTCCTGAAGGCATAGTATTGCAGGATCATATTCGTTTAAAAGCAGGAGAATATCATTGTAATTGGCTTTAAGTCCTCGACAATTCCATTGTATGATCGTGTTCTTCATCATAAGTTTAGATTGGAGATTTTGGAGCTAGGTTAGACATTTCGCGGAGAGAATCTATATGATTATTTCTACGGAGGAAGTACGGGGATGATTTTTTTGTTAGGTCTGGAGCTACTTTGAGAACATGGAGCAGTATCTTCTGCATCCATGCTCTCAATGTCCCCAAACCTGTTATAGAGTTTGATGGGGTCTTCTGACCCCTTTTGCTGCCGATTTCCTTGTGATCTGTTTTTGTTCTTAGGTGATTTCGGTTGTTGGGTATTATTGAATGTTGTTTGGGTAGATGCCGTGGTTTTTTGTGCTTGGTAATGGGGGGTGTTAGTGCTTGATGTTGACTCGGGTGCATCTGTGTGCGTTTGAGCGTCCTTCGTTGCCTTCGGATTGTTCTTCACTACAGTGGAGAAGGATGGGCCAGGAAGAGATGTTTTTGCCTGTACAAGCTTTCTGGCCTCTGGATAGGGAATGTTCGATGTGTATTTAACCCTCTGTATTTCCTTCTCCTGTTTCCAGGTATCACAATCCTTGGAATTAGCGTGGTGCTGTTTTCCACAGTTGACACAATGCGGAGTGGCTCTACACTCAGATTCCTGGTGAGAGTGATCTCCGCATCGGCCACATATTTGGCTTCTTGAGCAGCGGTCTTCATGATGACCATATTTCTGACACTTATAACATCGAAGTGGATTTGGTATGTACACATCAACCTTCACTTGCAGAACGCCAACTTTGACCACTCTGGGTACTGTTGGCTTGTTGAAGGTGAGTATAATGGTGTTGGTGTCCTGCAGGTTGTTGTTACCTTTAATACGTATACTACGGACTGCAGAGACACCTTCGTTTTTCATCCCTTCAATGATATCCGTGTCGCTGACTCCAGCCAAGTCACGACAGCGAATCACGCCTTTGGACGAATTGAGTGTTGTGTGGGCGAACGAGGTCACTGGAATATCGAAAAATGTTGTCATTTTCTTGAGGTTTTCTGTTTGACCTCGTCGCTCACACTCGACAAGTAGGCAGCCCGATTTTAACTTTTTAACACCTTTTGGTGTTCCAATCAGTCCCATAATTGTTTTCTCGATCACAAACGGAGAGAGTACATTAAGCGGTTTTGTGGCATCTTTAGACTGTATAACCATGAAGCATGGAAATGAATCCACACCACATGGTTCGTCATCTGAGTCAGATCCAGTTTTGGTACGCTTGAGTTGATTTTTTTGGAAATATCCATGTTGGTGTATTTAAAATTCAGCACCCGTGCTCCCCGCCGACCAAGGAGCCCAACAAGGGGACACTTTTCAAGTGTCAGGGATACACAGATGTTATACTCAGTAGGTAAATTCACCTCCTGATTCATCCCATAAGACATACTCAGTCGGTAAAATTACCTCCCAATTGACCCGTTGAGCCACCGCCTTCTAGGAGGTCTTCTGAGACTTGGAAAAGGGAAAGTTAAAGGGATAGAATGTAGGGGCAACGGTGGTATCAATAGAGATACAACGAGAAAGATAAAGAAAGTGAGCGAGAAATAAAGACCTCCTAGGGCTCGGCGTGACAAGCCGATTTGTCGAGACCGGGCCCATCCCAACCACCCGTCTAGAAGAAGTAGAGGCCAAAGTAGTGTATTGCATCGGAAAGCCTCTGCTCAACTACCAGGATCCTTTCCTCCTCCGACACGGGTCGCAACCCACGGCAAACAGGTTGCCTCTACTTAGTCGCCTCTTACGACACGTAGTGAGGCACGGCGGGCCAATTCAACAACCCCGGACCAGCAGGGGGAGGGACTTCTTTAATTAGCTTTTCTCGTAAGGGTAAATCAAGGCAATATTTCGTATGAATTAACCTGAATTCAGACAACTACCACACTATCAAGCAGTTTATGTACGGAATCTTAATTTCTTACAATGGCATAAGAAACATTAAAGAAAATATCAACAATGGCATGCACAAATTACAGAATGCATAGATATTGACTCGGTTCACTCTCGTAACTCTTTGCTTGATTAATAAAGAAATTGATCACTGCTATGGTACTCTATTTCTATTCAATATCCTCCCAGTCAGCTCTGTCACTCACTTGTTCAAAATATCCCGGACAATAGACCCCACTTTGTAAAGGGGTTGTCGTGTGTAGGTATGCCCCTCTGTTCATTGATTTGGCGATCGTTATCTAGAGGATGACCTCCCTCGATATTATTGCCCAGTATGAGTGGATAGATGGAGCATTAACAGAGAACTGAGTGAGACTATTCAGAAGAAATAAACAAAACGAACCCCCTTAAACAAATAAAATAAAATAAATTGTAACTAATTAATACATATGCTAAAATTGCAGTTTCAATTAAACAGATTCACGTTCATGGAATTTAATAACAGTGTTCAATTTACGGATTCGTTCATCATAGCAAGGAGTGGTGAACAGAGTACAATGTCCACGCCCGATTTGCATCACCTAGCGTCGTTCCTCTATTGACTTTGTGTATTCCACGTCTAGCGTGTATGCTTGGTTCATCCTCTGACCCTTCGATTCTGAACTCTCTATTTGCGGACTTCCCTCTTGGACTGTCCTCATCGGGTTCTCGGGGAGGGATATAGAAAGCTGTTCCCTTAAATGACATGATTACTACTAAATTGAAATGCGTATCACAACATATCCATATATAAAATGATCATACTTTCCTTATTTAGAAACGTAAATAGCTATCCACACTGCATACATTCTGACATAATGTGACCTTAACGATTAACGGTCCTTACAAATTTACTGCATTTGAGGTAAGGTACAATCGTTATCTCTAGTTACAAATTAATATTGCAATATACATCAAAGTCTGACCTTAACTAAACAGTTCATTGCCCTCGCTCCCCGTGGCGATTGCCTAGAAATTAACACGTACGGTGTATACAACAATATTGCCGTATATATCTGCCAACGCTACTATACGTCTTCTTACTCCTGCTAGTCAGTTCTACTAAATAAAATAAATCCTCGATTACTATTGCATAAGATTCACTTAATTCTAGCTTACAGTAACCAATAAAATGCAAGATCGTTTAAGCATTACAAAATCATATACAAATATGCAATCATCATTAACTCACGATAACCAGGTTCGTCTTACAGACAAAGGAAATTACTTCATATAACCATAAGAAAGTCTACACATTTGAATATTTGGGTTAATTCATAAATCTCTATGAAATACTACACATGTGAATGTTTGGATTACATCATAAATCCCTATGAAATACTACACATTTGAATATGTAGATTACATTATAATTCCCAGTGAAATACTACACATTTGAATACGTGGATTACATGCAATCCGTCATTCTATCAATGAACTAATAACTGTAAAATTATAGAAAGAAATTGCCTAACAGCTCTAGCATAGTAACAGATTTCTATGAAATTGAATAGACGATATATAGTATGGATCATAAGCATATCAAACACATTTGTATAAAACCAAACAACAATATAGAAAATTGCATGAAAATTAAAATTGCGTACCTTAATGCTGTTTCTTTTCCACACAATCGTGCGTCCTAGCACTATAGCCTGTCTTTTCCTTTCAAGATAGCTATCTGGCCT
>JAECUM010044428.1:0-42925 GCA_016617855.1 Megalonaias nervosa | reverse complement strand
GCTGTTGTGCAGAGTAATTGTATTTGAAATAATTGCTTGTTAAATTTTAAATGACGAATCCATTGCATAATTACTTCCTATTAACAATGACAATTTTATTTTGGATAATAGAAGATGGATATACAGGGTACAAGTATACAATTTGTCACCAAAAATGAATCAGTAAGAGCATAATTCAATACTTATTGGTTAATTTATACAGTGAAATGACATTATAATAGTATTCTTCATTAATTAAACAATGACAGAAAATAGCACTGAACAGATGGTATTCTAAGTGCGAAAGCAAAGTTGGTTAGAGAAGATAAAAATACGTTCCCGTGATTCTACGCATGCGGAATTATATGTGATCAAATCTATGAACAGAAACCAACTATTAATTTGACATATATTTGAGATAGTTTATAGCTAGTCCTCAAAATGTTTATGATAATGAAACAAGTTCTACTATAGTTAGAGATGTATCATAAAATAAAGATGCTACAGCCAAAAAATATATAAGCTGTCTACCTATATCTCTTTAAATTGTAGGGAATAATATAAATAATATTTCACGCCCTGGTACGTCATTGCATACTGATCGTTTGATAAATCATTTTATGTTTTTCGGAGGGGGCGGTCACACGAACATGTTTCAGCACTGATATAGGCTTGACTTGTGATTAATTAGAGAAGTAATTCATCACCTTGGAGAAAAAAGTCTATATTATTACGGATGCGGCTGTCATTCAGCGCATTACCGTGGAAGTAAAAATATGACAACTAGTAGTCTCTAGAATTAATGTTTTTTGAAATCTCGAATGTATTATGTGAGTACTCGGCAGAAAATGTCAGCGCTTGTGTGGAAAAATTTTATTTGAACATGATTCTTTGCTTAATTTATGTTAAACATCACTTCAAAAAATGATGGGTTAAATGACAAGACGTGTGGAGTAAAGTACCCATAACGTTGTATGATAATACTGCTCTAATTATACTAGTGTTACCCTTAATAAGTTATCTAGATATCATGTAAAGCTGCAAGAAACCTCAGCTTAAGATTTCATGCTACATGTGATATCCATAGCGATGTGATTATATTAATGGATTGTTCTTCTTCTTCTTCTTCTTCTTCTTCTTCTTCTTCTTATTATTATTATTATTATTGTTTTGAAGGCTCTAATTGAATTGAAATTCAGATTATTTCAAGAAAATGACTTCGATTCCATTTGGAAGTGTGCTGTAAATAAGCAATGTTCAACTTTCTGCTTTATTAGATATTATAGATTATGTATCAATGAACTATAACTACTACTTGTTTTGCCCGACATTCAGGAACAAAGTTTACATGAGACAACACGCATCGGTTTTCAAGGTTTCGATCGAGTAGACTTAATGCGCTGAAATGAGTAATAAATAAAGCTACTCTTGTACAGACGAGGTCTAATCTATCCTAGTGAAGATTAATAGTTTTAGCTGTATAAATAGTACCTTTTCTAAATCATAAAATCTGAAACTGTTCTTAATTTTGACCTGTTGGTTTGTGATAATGGAGATACGGCTTATATAATTAATTCGATCGCGTATAGGACGGTACCGTATCAAGCAATTAAACATAATTTTCATAATAAAGATACCTGATCGGATATGAATTAAATAAATATATATAAAGCTTGCTTTACTGCTTGATGGAGTGATTTTAAAACTGAAGGTTTCTTGGCGTCCTTTAGCATGAATTTTTCACAACGATCTATTTTCTTGCAGATAATTAAATATATAATCAATAATATTTCAAATGTTTCTGAAGGGGAGAAAACATTAATTCCCGAGAAAATGTAAAATATGTAGTTCATGTGTTGAATACAAACAAACACACATTAGTGTTTATCTGCAAAGCTGAGTACACGCCTTTTACAACTCAGGAAGAGTGAATTACAACCAAGACAATGACGTATTAACTACCTACAAATCAACTTCTAAAGCAATAGATTAACGATAAACTGACATGTTGTTTGTTGCATCTTTTACATAGAGGATATCTTCAGAATCATATGTCTTAGAATATATATATATATATATATATATATATATATATATATATATATATATATATATATATATATATATACAGAGAGAGAGAGGGAGAGGGAGAAAGAGAGCTCTGACTGAAATTGAAAATATTTTGATTTCACCGTATTATATTTCGAACCTTTCAGCAGAATCTTTACTTTACAATTCAAATATCTTTAACAGAGGCAAAGGGCACTGGAAGTTTAATAATAATAAGCTGTTTCGTAGAGTTTATTAAAAAAAAATGAGTAATAACTTCAAAAGCATAAACCCCGATATGACAGAGGACTCAGTAATTGAGATCATATTATTACGACTCTATATTCTTAAAATATGTATAAGAAGAGTGATAAGGAAGACTTTTGTTTGAAAATTCAACACATAATTTATTTCCTTAGAATAATAATGACAATGTAATAAAAAAGAGCTGACATTATTGCAAATTAAATCCTAAATAATTCAAGAATTACAGACACAAGACCTAATAATTAATGTTCCGAGTAAAATTTCGTAGTGATCGGAATTCAATTCAGCGCATAAGTCGTCGATGTGCATGTGGTGGCCTGTATCGTGGTGTTTTACCAACAGTCTTTAGTTGTATTACAGTACTATAAGTCCATGTTTGAATTAACTATAAATCCCAGTGAATGTGTCTGTTCAAGAATACAATTTTTTACGAGCTATCTGTATTTCCAGAGAAAAATAAAATCAGTTAAATTGAATAATTTAAAGAAACAAAGTCAAGCACAAATGCATTTCGTGACACAATAATAATTCTAGTGACTATGTTAGAATTTAAAGCACGAATGAATAATGTTTTCCAGGAACACAGTAGGGATATAACTAAGTCTAATTAATTTTCGTACCTAGATATTATTATATAGACTTCTACTTGACCTCAGTTATAATATAAAACCTGGAATATGTCACCTATGTCATGGGAATCCTGACAGGATAACCCAGACCCAAATAAACATTTACTTCCATTAATAGTGATTCTGATATGAAACCCATACACCTAGAGAATATTTATCTATTTATTAGCTGTTTACAAAGTAACAAAGCCAGTGTTTCAGGTCAAGAAGAAAATGAACTTCATTTTGGAAAAGGTCAAGTTCAACATACAAAGTTACATTATCAATAACATATATTAAAATTAACCTTCCCCAACTAAATAATAAACAATACAAAGTAAATATACATAACAATATCTTCAATGCAGAATTAGGTCAGTTTAAAATAGCATTTGTATTCTGGATAAAATATTGATTCATAAACGGGGTACAAGTATAACATTCGCATAAAACGGAATCAGTAACAATAGTATGAAGGGTTTACTAACTAATTTCTATAGTGAAAGAAGATAATAGTAATATTTCTAAATTATACAAACAATGAAAGAAGATAGTATTTAACAGAAGACTCTATATGGGCTTAAGCAATGTGGACTGGCGAAGATACAAAAGCAACTTTTGTCTGATTCTTAGAAGGCTGAATCATGGAACCAAAATTATGCAAACAACAGCAGAGAGACATTATGCTAGAATAATTGATAGGCAACGAGATGACCGGGTTGAATTTCGGATTTGTAACAGAACAATTTTGATGGTGATAGATATACAAAGTTTATTGATGAATGACTTGAATGAAAAAAAGATTTATGATTAATATGTGCGTGTATAAGATCCAAAATATTGGATAAATTAATACAATGCGCACGAACCTAATAAAGCAACATAAATGCGAATACAAATAAATGACCATATGCAGTACAAGGACAAAGGTTAATTCACAGTAATTTCACACGACGAGAGGAATGAGGTGTTTAACTCAAGTAGTAAAAATGATTTACTGTACTCGTATTGTAAAATGTATTCACTCGAATAGTGAAAAATGAGGTACTTTACTCCAAGATTAAAATGATGAAAACAATAGGACAGGTATCATACAAAATATCTTGACAATCGCAAAACACAGTTTTTTATGACAGGGTGTAAAGTCTGCAAAGCGCATGTTGCCTTGAAAGAAACACACTTTAGTACTACTATGAGTAAATTCGGCCCGTACTAAGATAAGAACAGACATGCTACAATTCAGGAACAACAAATCACAGCCATGAAAATGAGTCATATCTTAACCAATGAACATCCATACAAATTAATTGTCTAGTTGATAATAAGCTGATATGATCCCCTAAACATTTTGCCGTTTGTGTTTTGTTTCTTCGTTTTCGGGGAGGGAGGGGTTATCTTCAGAAGCCTTCAGGCAATGATATCGTCGATATCTTTCAGTATAATATTTGCTTTTTAATTCAAATAACAGTAAATACAAAGCCTTCGGAACCTCAGTGGGGACGAGTGGTCTTGGCTGTATCAATCAATCAATCAATGAATCAATCAATCAATCGAGAGAGAGAGAGAGAGAGAGAGAGAGAGAGAGAGAGAGAGAGATGCTTAATAATAAGTTGTTACTCGATATAGATTATGTAAATAAAAATGAAAAATGTTATTAAAATAATAAGAATTTGATTGTATAAATTACTCCGCGCTATCAACATGATATATCCAATGCCTATTGACAACCGCAAAAGTCTAATAAATGTCATTTTGTCAAAAACTAGTACATATCTCAAAGTAGGTGAGTAAATATTCATATCATTCATAGGTGAGTAAAGATCAAACTAATGCAATGACTATTCTGATTACCTGATTCAATAATGGAGAACAATTTATCACTCTTTGTTCTTTCTTAGACCACTGTGCGTATGTATATCGTATTATATAGCTTTCCCACTTCCGTGACCAGCTTTGTTTGCTTCTTTATGTGACCGAAATAACAACGTGTGACTTAAATATCCGAAATGTGACCATAATGTATTGCATTGAAAATTTTCCAGTTTGTTTTGGCATCATAGCGAAGGATATATTTAAATATGAAACATTAGATCGGCTCTGGAATCTTCAGGATGTCAAAGGTGTCGGACTGCCCTTTATATCTCGACGGATGCTACCCAAAAGATACTCATTCTTAGTTGTTGTATTATCACTTGAGGCCGCATAGGACGTTTCAAAAGATATAATTGTGTACGTTTTAGGGGTACCATTATGCCTATAACCCGCAACTCAGCATAATATGCACTTTGGGGTAGGGACAAGGGGAATGAGGCCGGGATTTTAATTGTATATTCTTTATTAATTAGTTTACATCTAGATAAATTTGTTCTCCACTGATACAATGGAGATAATAATTGATTTAATTTGTATCAATAAGAGCAAGAATATATTTAACAAGCCATTAGAGAGCCAGAAATTATTTGTAACAAAACTTGCAACTCGACGCATTTTACTACCACCACCACCACCCCCATAAATGACCAGTCCCTTCTGGAATTACATTTTCCCTGTAGTATCCAGACCCATTTCTAAATCTAACATTCTTTCACTAGGGAGACACAGAGCCTATTTTCTGAAATGCATCAATGAGGGGAAGAAATAAGTAATTTTGCATCAAATTAAAGTTCAGCTCTGTTTCCTAAATATTCTACATGTCCTTGAAACGCTTGAAGCTGGAGGTGAATCATTCTTAACAGCATGGCTGACAGGACCACAACCACCGAGTCCTTTAAAGTACATTCTCCGTTTGGTTACCCCCACCCCACCCCTTAAACAATGAACCCACTGTGTCTACAAAAGATATCTTGTTTTTCTTGCATTACTTTAAAGTGTTATAAATCGAATAACTGTTATTAGAAAGGTTTGGTGGATTGTTACATGGATAACGTTAACGATACTTTTGCCGAGGAGTTTCAAAAACTAAGATCTTTTCTCCTGTTAAGGACTTTTATGTATTTTAAAATTTAATAAGAACGCAAGTTAAGTACAGCTTAAGATATCATTATATTGTTGGTATTTCTGACATTAAAAAAAAATGACGTTCTTGATATAACCGTTTCTTATTTTAAGTAAATAATGTAATGTATCTTAAGTTGAGGAAAGTTGTTAATTTTGAAATACGAATTTACTGTCTCGGGTACAATATATATTGGATCCAGTTATAGAATCAAAGGATCGCATTTGTATGGAATTGATTACGATAATTCTATAAAGAAAAATTGCCAACTAACAGTGCAAAGCTAGTGAGTGATTTTTTAAAGACAAACAAGAAAAACTATGAAGAATAAAAAAAACCCACAGAATATGTGCCCCAAATGCCACTACCGATTTCAAAAGCTGTCTAATAAAAAAATGATTCTGGCCATTATATTTTCTTTTAACTGTCAGTTACATCAGAGTAGTAAAGTTATTGTTTTGAAACATTGTTACAAAAATATGTTGCCACTACTTAAGTAGTACTTCAGGTAGCGTTTATGGGCAGATAAGCAAAATACTGGCTATATTCTGCCCATTAAAAAGTAAGGTTCTAAAAATGTACATCTAATGCACAGAGAAAAAGATTTAAGAAGGTAAAGTATCTCTCATCCAACCACTCTAACCCCAAAACCAAAATCAGTAAAAACAAGAAAACATAAATATTTAATACTAAACGATACAAGGTGACGATACAATAATGTAAACGTAGTAGCATTTTGCTTTAAGATTTGACAAAATATTATTCTGGAAATGAATACGTTGAGATAACTCGTTTGAGATGGAGAAATCAATTACAGTTAAATGTGCTTTTAGTAACTTTTGAGGGAAGTTTCATGTTATATATGCAAGAGAAATAACAACTCTCACATCATTTTCATTTAAGCCGCTGGGTCTTAGTGTTCTCAGCCAGGGAACGCAATATCTATATTTCGATTTCATTTCTGTTTATTTCTCTAATTGAGTTATTGGCGATTCCAGTCAGAATAAAAAAGGAAGCAATGCTGCAGAGAGAAAAAGAAATAAAGCAGAAACTTCAAAAATCAAAAGAACAACGAGAAGAAGAAAAAAATGAACGAGAAAAATTAAACGAATAACAAGAAAACAAGAAAAACTAGAACAACAAAAAATAACCAGTCTAATAACAAGTGAAGAAGAATACTATGATACCCCCGGTGCAACTGGAAGTGGTATTGCTACTCATAGAAGTGGCCTTATTACTTGTCCCAATAATGTCCTTGCTGATGTTGAAAGATTAGAGATTCTGATAGGTTAAAAACGAGCTGGTAATAATTCTCCAGAAATAATTAATGAGATAATATCAATTTGTCAACGATTATTTAAAGGTGGTATTATGGATATTAATGTATATCGGTCAATTATCGATGAAATTGTTGATGATTACCGCAGTGATTAAGGGTATACAATTAAATATAATGACTATAATAAGATGATAATACATAACGCTCAACGTGGACCTGTAATGCGATCTACAGTGATGGACTCGGTGATGCTGTTCAGGGTCTATTCAGAAGGATAGCCCCAAAAGCAATAACAATTGCAAAGCAACTAGGAACGAAAGCTATTGATGTTGTTCGTGTTAAAGGTATTGGTGCTGTTGATGATGTTGCCAGCAAAGCATTATCGGCAATCAAGGATAGACTAGCACGATTAAAACGACAAAAACCATAACCAATAAAATTACCCAGCACTAAAATTATGCCTGCAAGTGTTAGTAAAATAATAAATCAAGCTGCAAATAAAAAAACTACAGAATTGGCTGGTGAAAAAGAAGAAAATATAACTGCTAGTCTAATAGCAGGAAGTGGTCTTCGTGTTAGACAATAATAAATATAATAAAGATGTTCAAACGTATATCTGATTCCGCATTCGACATTTTTGCACCAGTACTCAAGGATGAGTCTGTGCGCGATTGTCAATATTATTCTTATGATGCACGAGAACCAGATCGGCGTGGAAAAATCGAATTATAAGTTCAGGATAAAAGCAGCTATTTCTTACCCGCTGAGGCATTCATTGAGATCGAAGGTAAACTTTTGAAAACAGATGGTACAGCATACGAAATTGCTGATCGAGTTGGTTTTGTTGACAACGGTGTCATGGCGTTATTTAATAGCGCTAAATATATGATTGATGGTCGGGAACTTGAAGTTTGCCATAACGACATCGACGTTGCTAGGACGATACTTGGCCGTGCAATATACAGCGATGATTATTATTCGAGATCACCTGGTCCGTCAATGATATTTGTAAAGGATACTACTGTTCAACCCGAGAATAGAAACATAACAATAAATGCAGCTGGGGATATAGTTGTATCGATGAATGAAAATTCCAACTTGGGATTTACATCACGTCGGTCAATGTTAAATGATGATGAAGAGTTTTCATGTGTAATTCCACTGTCACATATCTTTGGATTCTGTAGAAATGTCAGAAAGGTTATTTTCGGAGCCAAGCATACAGTTGCACTTGTCAGAAAAGCCAACGACAATAATTCAGTACAGCATGCTGAAGGAGCTAATGCAGCTGCAACTGCGTCACTTCATGGAAAGGTAAGATTAACAAAATGTTCGTTGTGGATGCCAGTATTGAATCCATCATTCGCTGAAGAACAACGGTTACTTTCTTTTATGGATCACGGTGGTAAATCAATATTGTCATGGCTGACAATGACCACAGATAGTATTCAAAGTGATGTTAACGGTTTATTTAAGTGGCAGATAGCATCACAACAAGGTGTCTCTACCCCAAGACAAATATTTATTTCTTTCCAAGATGCTGCACGAGTAAACTCACAAACTCGTAGTGCAATGATATTTGACAGACATGGAATTAGTGATGCTTCAATGAGAATAAATGGATAACAAGAACCTTCTGAAGAAATATTATTAAATTTTGCAAGAAATCACGTTGCACGTACGTATCATCGTTTGATCGTTTGATGATATTTATTGGACGTGATCAAAATGTTGATACTGGCTTACAAATATCTCAGCGGGATTTTACATCATTATATCCAATTTATTACTTTTCGCTCGAACAACTTGATTTATTTAGGCAATCTGTTTTTGATATACACTTTCGAGTTCATGTGGAAAAGGGAGTTATTGATGTCCCAGTGGAAAACATGTAATTAAATCGCTCATGATATTATAAAAAAAAGTACAATCAGCATCAAATAAACTATCACTGACAGAACGAACGTCAACTCAAGCGCCTCAATGAAGCTAAACAATCGAAGAAAAGCATACGATTTAATCTTTCTGCGGGTGCGATTAAAGACATCGCTAAGACGGGTGGTATATTTCCACTTATCACAGCTATACTAGCGTTGATAGCCGCTGCAGCCCCATCTGTTGCAAAAGCAGCCGCACTTGGTGCTGTTGGAACTGCTGCTGGGATGGCACTAAAGAAAGCAACAGGAAAAGGAATCATAAAAAAGGAAAGGGTCTAACACTTCCTTGCTATTTCCTATGTCCAATTTTCATTTACATGATGCTGCTAAAAAAACTAAATATCATAAACTTCAGAGGTGTTGTTATGCTTGATCAATTACCGAACAAACCAAACAATATTGAAACTGGTATCATAAATCTCGATAAAAACTCTGGTGTAGGTACTCTTTGGGTTGAATACGTGATTGATCCACGTGGAATTGTTTGTTTCGATTCTTTTGGGTTGGCACCACTTGAGGAATTTTTCAAAATACGTTAGCACATGCAAAGTATTAACGTATGGTATTCAACATTACCAACACAAAAATTAACGGATCCTGAAGTGAAGTGCTCGCTGTACTCGATGTTATTTTAAAATCTTACGATGCACCTCATAACGTTGTACATGAATAAGCATCATCGTCCAACGTTTTAAATAATCGCTAACCGTATAATGGTTGATATTTATGGAAGGTCCTCTATCAAAGACAAGAAAGAAAAAGATGATATCGATTTATCGAAGTACGCTACCAAAGACAATCTTGCTGATATTATGAACCTGTCTCGAGTTGATCGGGATGAAGTTGTTATTTTTCAGGATATATACGGTGTTTTGAAGACGAGTAGTATTAAGTGGATCGACATAATTCGTAGAGTTCTCGGTGCTACCACGAATACTATTACAGTATTTGCTAATGGCGATAGAATCAGAGCCTCAAATCGCAACTGTCAGAGATGAAATTAAAAAAGTGTTGCTGATCGTTTAAAATCCACCGGTGATACAATGACAGGTGAACTCAACATGAATGAAAAATAAAATCGTTGTTTTAAGAGAAACAACAGGTGATGAAGATGCCGCAATAAAAAATACGTAGACGACAAAGATACTACAATCGATGATAAACTAACCACATCGCGTTCTGAATATGACATTCAAGTGAATATGTTCATGAATACTCGTAGAAATTTTCAAAAACTCAGTAAAAACACAGATGATTTCTTTGGAAGTCCAGCTGTCAGTGATATAATACTCGTCGATATAAACGCGAGACTCAACGATATTATCAGTGGAATTCCTGATCTTTAAAAAAATCTAATTTGATTAAAATTCCTCACAAGCAGATCACCAGTGTGGTATACCCAATATCATGAGGATCATCAACATGGTCACAACAAAATATCACTATCAAACATACCGCGGAAGTAACTGGTGAGTATATGCTGTCCGTGTTCAGCGCTGCAAAATTTAGGATATTTACACAGTTCCATGGCGTCATTCAACTGATAATTTTTCTGGAACCATGTCTATTGTATTAAATAAAGATACCGAAGAAACGTTTATACTGGAACCATCTGATAAAAAATTAACCGCAGCGTCCTACTGGTGGTGTCTACAATTTGTCGCTGAAACACCTCAGTTAATTGCTTAATAAAGAGTATATGTCGGCAAACAAATACAGATACGGACAAGTTTGTTTGTTACAGACCCAACTGAAAAATATCATAAGTGAGTATTCACTAAAAATAAAAAAATATCGTAGACGAGTCGTTGTTAGTGATATAATTGTTTATTCTGCATCTGCCATCGTCGCTGGAATCGGTGTATTACTATCAGCAGTAACAATGGCATCACCAGCAGTTGTAACAATTTGTGTTTCAACCACAACAACAATTGCTGGTGTTCTTAATATAATTACAAAATAAGATTTCCAATTGTGCGGCTGATAAATTGCATGAATATCAATTGTTACTCTCAGTGGCAACACTAGCATGCGCCAAATTATCATCGTTGACATCATCAGGGCTTAACGACGGGGTAATATCAGATCAGGAATTCGCAAAAATGCTCCTGATTTACGAATCAGAGGTTTCCAGTTATTCAAGGACAGAGTTACTTTGATTTAAAATCCTGATTTATAAATAATGCCAACGTAGTACGAAGTACACCACGAATTACTACAAGTCGCCACTAATCCAGCACCGCTGAAAACCACAATGATATCAGCTAGTTGAACCAGTCCTGAATTCAGCATTAATTTCCCAACTGCAGTTCCGGTCAACAAAATAGCACTAGCCCAATTGCGAGTTTATTATAGTTGGCCGAATATCAGATCAAAGCCGTTTGGTGGACTACAACAAAATAATTCATTAGTATTTGCAAATAAAAATAAACCCGATGGAACCCCAGACTGGCAAGTAGTCAGCATTCCCACGGGCAGTTATCAAATCGAACAGATCAATGATGAATTCCAACGCCCGATTAAATCTATAAAGGCAAAGAATCCAAGATAGCTACTACTGTTCACTAACCAACGTTATCTGCGGCTGTTGAATTCAATTCTCATGATCATGCTGTAGACATATATCAATCATCGATTAGAACCGTGTTAGGCTGGCCTGATGTTGTGCCGGTTGATGTAGGACCACCAAAACCGAACAAAGATAAATGTCTTTCACAGAAGCAATCATTTACAATATTCCAAAATATCGAAAACAAGAACCATGGACAAATTTTAACAGAAAGGAATACGACATTAAAAGTGACGGTAAAAGTTTTCCTCGAATAGCAAATCTCTTACAACGTTTTACCGAGCCAAAACCATAAGACTTCCTTAAATCAAATGTGAGATTTATTCCAGCAGAAACAATATTAAATACAGATTTTATTAAATCATTCCCCGCTGCAATGGAACCTGAGTTTACATACGGTAATATAATAAATCTGTTTGTTTCTATAACACAACATTACGACGAAGATGTACAATAGCAAATCATTGAAAGTATTAATCATCTAACGCATGTTATGTTGGACCTGAAACATGTCAATAAAGTTATTATTGCAAATGCAAAATCCGACAATGAATTGAAACGGTTATTTTTAAAACGTTATACAGAATCAATCGATGAACAGAATGATGACGTCCTTTTACCTGAACTTGAGTTCAACACAGGAAAACAATCGGCGAAATCGGTGATGATAACTTTCCAAAAGTTATGGAGGATATAGAAAAATGGCCCCCTCACCAACTATTCTCAAGTACAATAACGATCCATACGGTGATGGCCGCCATGTTTCAGCAGGCATTGTAAATATAACATCAACGATCGCTTTCAACCGTGTTTGTGACGTCATTGATGGCAGTTATCAAGTAGATCTTGAAAAATCCAAAAAGGCTCAGGAAGGATACATTCTATATACATTTACGCCACAAGTCCCACCAAGATATTTGATTGTATCAGAACCAGTTAGCCCTGTTTATCTGAGATGTCATAATCCACTATTATCAAGGATACATTTCAACTTCCTGACCAGGCTGGACGCTTGTTGGATTTGAGAGGAGAATCATTAAATATAAATCTGTATGTTTTCTCATACAGCGTCATCGTAGAACAGCAGGAAAAAATGTCAAATAAATTATTTGAATCTAAATTCTGAGCAAATTATTATAAATCTGATTGTGACTAAATAGAAACTGAATAAAAAAAATCTGATTCTGACTAAATAGGATCTGAATAAAAATATTTTTTTTACTGTGGTCAGAAATACATTACTCCCTTGACTGTCAAAGGTTTTGCCACAGTCACGGTGACAGTGCTAGTTTCGCTGTCACTACAGTCATTGGTAACAGCGCCTTCACTTTTACAATTATCACTGATATCACAAGCAGACATAATCTCTCTCAGGTGTCTTATACGAGCATTCACAACCTTTTTTGTTTCGCATTTGTGAGACAATTCTGATCTAATTGTTTCAATTGCGTGAGCAAGGGGAACAGATAGTTTCACTTGCGTATCTGCAACTATTGCCAGGATTGCATCATTGCTTGTTGAATTAACTTTATAAATCTATAATCAGCTGGTAGTGTATACCCGTTTTCAAATTTTCGTTGTTGTAATGATTAAAAATCACAAATATCTTTTTAGGATTAAGTTGATCAGATATTTTTATACCGTCATGTTGTAATTTTTAAATCGCAGAAATAATAGCATTAATATTTCAGAATTCATTATATAAATAATATTTATTAAAAATAAAAGATATTTACACAACGTAAATTTACAATTTTACGCCCAAAATGTAAGCACAGACACAACAAATTAATGTTTTACTTACCTGCTTGCTCCAGCGAATACACATGCAGAATGACCACGAAGAAAAATTTTGGCTGCCTTTTATAGCGTTATAACGCCTACGCGGAATTTCCATCACGTATTTTCTAGAATGTTTTGGGGTTTTCCATTACGTACTTTTCCGGAACAGTTGGGGGTTTCCGTTACATATTTTCTACAATGTTTTGGGATTTCCATTACGTATTTTCTAGAACAGTGATTATGTAGACTTCCGCCAATGACCATAGAGGCCTCATTACGTATTTTCTGGAATATTTTTGGAATTTCCATTACATATTTTCAAGAATAATTTGGGAATTTCCATTACGTAATTATCAGGAACAGTCTGGGAATTTTCATTACGTAATTTTCTAGAACAGTTTGCGAATTTCGATTTGTAAATTCCGCGTAGGCGTTATAACGCTGTAAAAGGTAGCCAGAATTTTTCCTCGTAGTCATTCTGCAGGTGTATTCGCTGGAGTAAGCAGGTAAGTTAAACATTTCTTGAACTTTGTGTGAAGTATTGCCTGACATATTTTGTAGGTCCTCGCCATGATACTTAAAATTTCTAGTCTGTCTTCTTCACCACATATATCTTTTAGTGCGCTTGTTCCTCAAGTAAGCATTTGTAACACTCGAAAATATTCTGAATTTATCAGGAAAAGTCAAAAATTGTAAATGTGACTCCACCGACAGACAGTTAAGTTAATGAATATGAAGAAAAAAATCGCAGATTACGCAGTAACAAGCGCGACAACTCTAGCGGAGAAAGCGTTTACTTGACCGAGTTATCTCCCTTCATTGTATATACTGAAACGTAAGTTTTGTTCGAATTTTTTGGAAAATGCTGATTTGGTTATATTATTTGCGACACGTTGTACTGAAGGTTGGACAATATCAAAATATTTGCCAGCTGCATATGACGAAGGAATATTATTTCTTCTCCTGTCTCTACATTCACAGATTTAGCAACCCTTGGTTACCGTGGACCGCCAGCATTTCCCAATTTGCAATTCTGACTCTGTGTAACAACTCGTAAATTTCACAAAGAGGTATCTTTTGGATCTGAATGAATATGATCAAGCACAAATCCGTCTTCGATTATTCCATAAAAACACTCGTACACGAATCTATGAGATAAATAACATTTTTCCAACAGCAAATCTAAGATACCCAGTATTGTTGACAGTTCCGACTGAGTTTTTGATCGACAGTGCCTGATTACACCAGCACATGATGCTTCATAACTCTTGATGATGGGATGTTTTACAAATTCATTTTGTTCCATTTATATTTTAATATTATTTATTTAAATAGTTATTTTGAAAATTTGGCGAGATAATCTTCGGCGCATTTTATTGGAGATTCGACTCCATCGGTATTATATTTTTAATCATAATATCGTTTCAGCTCTCTGTATTTTTTACCACCGCATCGTACACACAACCGAGTTTCTCCTTTAACTCCATCACCACATCGAAAACACCGTTTTGGTCCTAGACTCCCTCTGCGAATACGTTGCATGTGATATCCACATAATTCATTTACGCAGCTTTGCTACAACGAACTGTATATCCTATCATAAGCCACATGCATTTATTGTCTGTTTGAATCATTATAAGTATATTTACCCTTCCATTTAAATATATATTTGCTTTAATTATAACATGAAGGAGTTCGAGAGATTATCTGTAATTAAGCCCACTAAAGCCAGATTTTATCTTAACAAACTGCCAAAACCTAAATTTAGCTTTTCCATGCAAGATCTCGCTTTAATGAATAGGGATATAACTGATCGTATCCGTGAAGCCAAGAAGGAATTTCGCTACGATGGCGCGGCTCATATGTGGTCAACATTTAGAATTATTGATATCATCGATACTAGAATGAATGACAAGCGAGCAGCAACAATTATTAACTATCTCGACAATCAAATATACTTTATTCTATTAAAAGTTATTGGAGTGACATAAGACAGGACTTGGATTATCCATGACAAACGTGACCCTGTCCGACTTCACACTGGAAATAATATTGTCACGTTAAATAAAAATTCCAAGCCAGGAATCTTGACTGGTATTGACAAACCATACAATGAACGAGAGTATCCTGTGATTGTATTTGTTTATGCGTTGTATCCGCTGAATGATAAACCTAGCTTTGATGATCTTTAACCGATGAAACTGTCATCCTTGGCTTCGTCAAGGTTAATTGTGTAGCTGAGCGAGTTACAGAAGACTTCACAAACGCGATACGTGGAAACAGTTTAATGGATTCACGACGTAAAAAAAATAAATGATTGGGCAGAAACAGTTAAAGATACCGGAGCGTCTATCTGCGACGTTGCTGCGTTTGGAAAATGATTGAAGTTCCCAATAACAGTGAAAACACTAACCGGAGAAATTTTGTATAAATCGAAATATGAATCAAGGGGAGCTGCGATAGAAATTATTGATCATAACGCACATGGATGGACATCGGCCGTAACAATATTTCCACGAAACAGAACTGTTAAATTTTATAATGATTATATCTTTGATTTTATCAGAAATATCAATAAGAATGACCCTGTACCCTTGTGGTTATTTCAAATTTCAGAATCCGTAAACTATGATCAGTTTGTAAGGCCTAAAGAAGATATTTATCGAGCAGAATTTCTCCACGACGAAATGAAAATTCTTGCGTTGCAACACACGAACGATAATGATGTTATCGAACAATTACTGAATAATTGTTCTACTGTTCCATCAGTTGCCGCTCACTTTGCTCAGGAGAAAAAGTCATCGACACAATTAGAATTTCCTGAGGATATTCAACGTAGTTTTATCGAATATGGACACGGCGGATTGTGAAATACTAAATACGACTATAGCGACGTTATCTCAGCTGATATGGTATCATGTTATCCTTGAAGTTCTCTTCGATACGGAGAGTGTTCTGAATACTTTAAGAAATTTGGATATCCAATACACAAGATGACCAGAGTTGCGATAAACGGACCCTTACCAGATTTTGACCTGACTGGATTTGCTTGTATAGAGTCATTCGAGTTTGCACAGAATCTCCATCCGATTGTTTATGTGTGGTTTGGAAGACATTTGTCGGAAAAAAACATTGGGTTCCAATAGTTTTAATACGATACATGCTTGATGTAAAAATATTGATATCATTGAAAGCAAATGAAACAATTATATCATATCGTCCGCAGAAACACGTTTGGTTGCCACAAAAAAGAAATTATTTTGATGATGATAATCCTGATATGACTGATTATAAAAATAAAATTGCAAAAGATCTTGGTAGAAAATACTTGTTAAATTTACGCAGGTAGGATCTTATGATCATAAACGGTATTGTACAAGATTAATTATGGACGATGTTGGACTCGATTTTATAATTGCTGATACAACAGAGTAAGGTACATTTATAAGTCGAAGTAATGCTTATTTGTCGGACGGCATTAAATTAGGTACAATTGTGAGCTATATTAATGGTGAGTCACCGCACTTTACTCATTTAAGATCTTCGATGCTCGCGTACGTTTCGATAAATTTATTATCGATGATAAACAGATTTCCTCTGATTGCGGTTAGGGTCGCCACAGATTAATTAAATGAAAATGATACGGATTTGTTAAAACCACTATTTGGCTCTGATGCATCATGGGGCGAATGGAAGATACAAAGAGAAAATATATTCGGCTATTCTGAATCTGCCGACGTTGAAATTAAGGGGACATATTGCAAGAATAATAAACAAGTATCAAAATCATCAGCACCATCTGTATATAATCCTGTGGCCAGACATAAAACCGTTTATCTTAATGGGTGTGGTGGTTCTGGTAAAACAACGCGTGCAATTGAATTATTCTTGTACAACTGTTCAGATATAATTGTTTTGACACCCACAAACACACTCGCCAGAGAAATGAACGAACGTGAAGTACAATCTCAAATTTATCATAGTTGCTTTAGATGCTGTGGAGATGCTTGGACTTCTGAACGAATGGTTGAAAAATACATTCCTGGAATTATTATCTGGGATGAAATTTGTACAGTATCGCTGGAGGTAATAAAATTATTCCTTGATTGGTTACTGATGAAAAATACTGCTGTGATAATGTGTGGTGATAATGGTCAACCGCCACCTTTTGTTGCACAGTCTCCACATGAATGGTTAATAACGTTTGTAGATTATGATGAGGAAGTAACTAATGATCATAGAGCTGTTGATGAACCACTGAAATAATTTTAAAAAGTTAATCAGACTGCAGCCAGATAGAATACAGTTTGAGATAATGCGTGAAGTAAATCCAGAGACTCTTATGAATGATATTTGGAATTTGTGGTGGCCAGCTGATTTGGTAGTTGCAAGTAGAAAGATAGTTCGCGATACACTTCAACAACAATTATTTATGTTACGTAAAGAAAAGTTTTCAAATCTAACTGTACCTTTGTGTTATCGCCCAGCAGATACACGACGACAGAATATTGAAGTTGAGATTCCAAAATCTGATGAAAAACAAAATCTTGTACAATGTGATATTGTTTTAGTTCCTGTTGACGTTGTTGAGAGCGTGTTAACGATGGAAACAACTCCATGGACACTAGGATACGCTATAACGATTCATACCTCACAAGGATTAACTATTTCTGATATAAATATTTGGATTATTGATGATCGGATCGAATGGTCAAATTTAGTTTATCTCGCAGTATCTCGAGTCAGAAGAATATCTCAGCTGCGAAGCGTTTCTTAGATTTCACAGAAAGTAATAATCAAACTCTGGAAACCATTGGTAGCAATGGCGATGATGTAGCAAAGAAAAACTTATCTCGTTAAATAAAATGTGACAAAAAAACATAGACGCGACTTTGATCTCGATGTTGAATTTATTATGACACTAAAACAACGGCAGAATAATCATTGTGCGATCTGTGACTGTAATAGGTTGTTGCAGAATTCAAATAATGATCCAAGACAGTTTTTACCGTTGATAGAATTAATAGTAGTCTTGGTCACCCACGCGACAATGTGATGCTGACCTGTCTTGAATGCAATCGACGTCGAGGAACCCGTTTACAAAAGTGAATACGGTGGTAATTATGTATCCTCACACTTGTAATTGTTCCCGTACAAATCCACGCTGAGGCGCAGTTGAAGCTAGTCTGTATATTGCATGTCTACCTGTGGATCTAACCACGATGGAAATTTTATGTGTGGTCACACTCCAAATAGGATCAGTTGCTCTTTTTTACCACCTTCAAGTTCACCAGGTTCATATAAATATCTTACAGTCTCGTTACCTAGTACTGGTTGTTTTGAGGAAGAGTCGCGTTGTTGTATTGGTATATGTTTCTTTGTGATTGCATTGGTAGACTTCATAGTAGTTGCACGAGTAATTTCATTATTTAACGCAGTTTTCACACTTGGTAATCTTCCAACCCATTCAAGAGATCTCGTATCTGTGGATATTTCCTTCGCATACTGGTATCCAAATAATCACTCAGCGAGTGTTCAATTAAATCGTTCAACGATTGCCTGATCGCGATGAATTGCAGTATGTCCTCGTTTGATTTTGACGTGATGCTTTTTCGTCAGAGATGATACTGCACCAAGAAATTCTTTGCCAGGATCGACCTATAATTGCTGTGACCATCGCAAGGGGCCTCGGTTATAAATTCGTTCAAACGTAGATCCTACTTCAGTTGCTGTTTTAGTTTATAGTGGTTTTGCTTCCTTATATCTACTTGCAACGTCAACGACAGTTAACGGGTATTTGTATGATTGACGTCTACGTGTTCTAATAGTATCATGTGGTAAAAACAAAATATCTGCTTGATGAACTTCATTGGGAGTGCTGACATCAAAATGTGCGTACTGAATATTTTTAGGCAGTGGTAGTTAGATTTGCCATATTGTTTGTTGTGCTAACCAATTTGCAGCAACAGTGCGTGAAACATTTGCTGTATCAGCAAGTTTATTAATCGCTGCTCTGCCCCTCCAATATCCTCTTGGGCTATAATAAACCGATTCCATTATTATGATAATAATTAGTTGATTAATTACCGGCCCCTAGTACTAGTTTACCTTTCATCGCGGATTTTACAAGAAAACTAGCAAGTTTTTCTCTGAGAGATTTATGTTTAATGGAACTGAACGCATGAATCAACTTTACATCTGCAGCATGTCGTTGTTGTAAATCTTTACTTTTATACGCAACATCATGAACACGACACGTTTGATCAATTCCGTTTATTGGATACTCTCCAGGTCTTAGTTGGTCTTGTTCGTCAAGTCGAATATCAAGTCGGGTTCCAGGACCACAATAATTGTATCGAGGTAGATGTTTTTCACTAAGGTATTTAGCCCATGGTGTTCCAGGTAATTTTCCCAGCGAAGCAGCGATATCACCGCCTGTATTCCTTGACATGTCAAGGGAAATAAATCTGGATTTGCTTATACCACATTTCACACACTTGTCTGTAAGTGAACGCTTTTTATTTTTTGTTATTATTGTTGTCAATCCAGTGGTGGGGGTAGGTGCTCTACATCGAACACAGTATAAATCCATATTATTTATTACATGGATATAATTGATTTCTTAGCGATTCGAAAGCAAGAGCCAGTCAAACATCTTCCAGCGCTACAAAATTCTATCAGGATAATAATTAACTCATCTGGGTCTGGTAAGACGCACTTGTTGCTTAATCTGATAATGAGATGGCTCAGGTGGGATAAGTTGTATTTAGTGGCACCATCTGTAGATGATCAGAGATGTTATGAAGTGCTTAAAAATTTTAATGAAAATGCAAAATTGTTGGATGAGGATGGTAATGATATTATTGATTTTATCACCGATAATGATAAAGCCCCATCTGTCGATGACCTAGATGGATGTATTAATAATCTTGTGGCATACGATAATGTCTTGTTGGATAAACAATCCAATCCTACCAGAATATTTTCTCGAGGCAGACACAAAAACACCGATTTTATTTATGTTACTCAGTAATATACACAGATACCTAAAGTGATCAGAGACAATTGTAATATTTTGGTTGTGTTTAATTAAGTTGATACACATACGTTACGAAACATTCATCAAACTTGGTATTCTGGGGATATGAACATGTTTAAATTAAAAAATTTCTTTTCAAAACCAAAAGCTACGCCACAGGGATTTATCACAATAAATTTACACGATCCTAGGTCGAGGTATCGTATAGGTCTTGATAAAAGATTTTGTTAATTACAGCAGCAGAGAGGGTGTGACTAACAGTGAGTGGGAGGCAGGCAAACGAACACGCCTAAAATTTAAAAAAATACGTCAACGATGGAGTAACAAAAATGAGCTAATCCACACGATTTGACGTTATTGCGGTCTGTTTCCCGCAGTATGGAAATGCTTTCGGTTAGAGGCTTCGTTTTGACATTATTGAACTTGTATTTAATTTTCATAGGAACTTTTTTTTTTTTGCGAACGGTGCCCTCCTAGGCAAGTGGTCTGTTCATCCTCTCTGCTGCTGTAATTGAATACATAGCCAGGGGAAGAAATATTGTGTCATTGGGTATCTTTCCATTAGTTTGCCAATGTGATCTGCTCGTTTCGTTCATGTCTTGGTCTATTTCGTAATGCTGAAATGTATAAAGAACAATAATGGTATCACTGATATTTGCATACGGTAGCCACGTTTAAATGAGAGGCTGTGATACAAAAGGCACGTTTAAGTGAGAGGCTGTGATTAGAAGTAGACATTATAGTGTTACGTGTCTAGGCTCGTACAAAGTAACAAAGAAAAGAGTGAAGCCAACAAGCTTCATAAATTTTATAGAATAATTTATTTCCCTAGAAACCAAGGTAAAACATATGAAAAAGGACTTAAGCTTTGTGAATCTAATCCAAAAAATAATCCTAGAATTTAAAAATATAAGTCCCATCACTAAAAAGTTCTAAATGAATCACAGTTCGCATCCCGATGAAGTTCCAAGATGGAATGCATTGACGTCTTCTATAACCTCTTTTGTGTTGACGTGTCAACAGTTTCTTTTTGAATCCAAGAATAATAATCCGGCTTTAGAATTCCGAATAATTTCCAATAAATGTCTTTGTCGAAGAATTCGAATGAACACAAATAAGGTCTCCAGGGAAAATAAATTATTTTAAATAAAAACTCAGTTCAAAACTGGCAACAACGAAATATCTTTCAGCTCCGAAGGTATTAAATAGATCTATAATAACAGGGGTTAATAAGCCCAACTGATACGCGGTTTTGACACTCGTGATGGGTCACGTGATTGCTCAACTACAAGTCTAGTATCACGTAGACTACCTCGTGATGGGTCTCGTGATCACTTACTTTGCAGACACATTATATGTCAATTATCACGTATGCCAGATATGACTTTGTCTGGAATCAATGATTTCTTCACTGAGAAAGAATAAAAAAAAGAAATACAAAAGTTGTTTACAAGTTCTGAATCAAGGTCGGGAACTAGGTCAGTTAAAAGCACAATGTTGTAATCATGACTTGTTTACTTTGAGAATAAGAAACACAGTCAGAACTGAACTGAAGTTATAAAAAATTCAAATCCTATAGACAAAATTATCATTACAGTAACACGTGATGCAATAAAACAATTAAATTAAAACTAACAAAATAATAATTAAATTACATATACGTAACAATGTTCTCAAATGTATGACCTGGTAGAGAAATAAATAAAAACGTCTGGAAGTAAGTGTTGTTGAAACAATCATGGGAAGTAGTAAGTTGTATCCGAACATTACTCTTTTGTTCATTAACAGTACCCTACTAACTTTCTATAAATTACTCCAGTGCCGTTTAAACAACTCGTACCTTCTTTACTTTGAAGTTACATATTTACTTTATAGTATAATCTATATCAAGTGGCTCTATCTTTGCTTAGAATGCAACTGACATAAACTAAACAAATGCTGCTGTAATGGAACCTTATTTTTGTTTTCTGAAAATGACCAGAAATACCATATGATATCTATTATATAATAGGCTTCAGGTTTGTCAGTGGAAATTCTTAATAGGAATGGAACAGGTAGGGTGACGTCACAGTGCTGGACACTTGCAACAATGTAGCAAGTGGCTGACCTGAATACGTGCAGCTACTCTAGGTAGGGACAAATACGATAGAGAAACAGAGACATATACAACACAGATAACACATATATAGGCAAGAAAGAATAAATATCTTTTCGAGGCATATGAAAGTGGCCCTGAAAAGGGCCTTTGTTTTCTTCTTCTATTGTCTCCACTTCTTCCACCACGTTCTCACTTTTTCATTGATTCCTTTCTTCTTCTTCTTTTCTTCGTCTGGAATCCAGTGAGGATGTCCCATAGCGCTAAAAGGTTCCTGTACCTTTATCCAGTTGATATTCAGTGTTTCAAACTCTTTTTTTCTCTTTCTGTTTTCCTTCTCCTTTCTCACTTTTGTCCAGGTGTCTTTTATTTTCTTTACCTCTTCCTCCATCACGTTTTTCATCTAGTCTTCGGCTTTCCTTAATTGTTGTAAGCCCCACTAGACAAAAGACCACTCTGTCCAATTAAATGTATCTTGCAAGAAGCTCCTCACTTGGATAACAAGATCATGGGCTTCCTTCAATGTGCCTATTCTTACATACTTAGGTTTGATGAATCCTCTTAATTTTTCCACCTCCTCTTCTATCATTCCTGCCACCAGATCTCTGGCTACTTTGAGGCTAGTGACTTGACAGGTCACAAAGTCTTTCGAGACTGGATAGCTGCATTCTTTTTCAAGCCTTTCCACCATGTAGGCTGCATCGATCATCCAGAACTAACTATGCCTTAATTCATTAAACAAATTCATTTTTTCTTGAAGGTGTTAAATAGTCAACGCGGGTAGCCAGACTGACGAGCGCTCTGCTTTATATCCGTGGAGCACGGACGTGAAGGAAAACATCCCTTGCACTCAGTTCACAAATTATATACTATCCACACAAACAGACGCGAATGAAAAAAACATACACACTATACTATCCACACAAACGGACGAGAATGCATAAAACACACCATACCTACTATCCACACAAACAGACGCGAATGCATAAAACATACACACTATACTATCCACACAAACGGACGGGAATGCATAAAACACACTATATTTACTATCCAAACAAGCGGGAAGAGAATAAAAAAATACACCATACTTACTTTCCACACAACCGAACGCGAACGTAAAGCACACACACACACATATCAGTAAACGAGTGAGTGTTTATAGTCACACTACTCTACATTCACACAAATTGGCAAATTGAATAGTCTCTCGTTTCTAGAGATCTAGTTAGCCCTGAGAAGGGCTGATGATTTCTTGAACTCCAATTGCACCTGGTTAATGCTGGCACCTACCAGGGCGGGCACCACACACGCATCTCCTACTCCAATCTTGCTCCCAATTCAGTGTTGTTCTTGGGAGTGCAGAGGGGGCTTGAGCTGCTTCATATCCCAATCTTCCGTCTCTGGGATAGTGAAGGTTTCCCTCCTTCTCCTATACCACAACCGTGGATGATGAAGTTGTGGTGCTGGTAGTGGTTGTGGTGCTGGTTGTCGTGCTGGTACTGGTTGTGGAGGCGTCCTCACCTCAGGTGTCACCTCACACACGACTTAACATGAAGTGAGGCAGGATCCTTTCCTCCTTCTCTTTCTTCTTTTTCCTCTTCTCTTCTTCCTCTTTCAGTCTGGCTTCCTCCTGTATTGCCTCCATAGCCAGTTCATCTAAAAGGCGCCTGGCATATTCGAGGTGCATTTGGAGTTCTAACAGCTTGGCAATTCAGTTACTCATCTTCAGTGTTTATACGTCAACAATGGGTAGTCAGACTGACGATCGCGTCGCTTTATATACTTGAAGCACGGATGTGAAGGCAAACATCCCCTGACACCAAAACTTACCATACCACTATTACCATCACATCAAACGCGCGGACCTAAAATAAAACGCTCACGTTGACTTTTTTTACTTACAAACACAGACATTCACGATTCGACAAGACAGAAACAATGGGTGACTTTTTTTTACTGACAAAAGAAACGAAGTGCTTATAGACACACCTCTATTATTTTAACATCCAAACACACAAATATTTTTTGGCAGTTGAATTAGTATTTGTTTTCGAGAGTATTGGGGGTAGCCCTGAAAAGGGCTGTTTGTTGTTGACGGGGAGTGATGGCAATCGTTTTTACTGTCTAAGATTGCGTTCCCGTCTGGCGGCAGGTTTTCCTATACGATACGGCCTGCTTCTGCGGAAAGAGAAGGAGAACTCCTTGGTGTCCACATGACAGTCGACAAAACCTCTCTGTGGTTCTTGCTTCTGCTGTTGCTGCTTCTGTTGTTGTTGCTGTTCTCTCTGCTTTTGAAGTCTGTACTTCTCTGTCCAATCTCCTTGTTCTTTCTTGATTTCCTCTCTAAAGACCTCTTCTATCAGGTCTTGGGCTATTGATAACATCCTGACAGTCTCTATCTCTTCAGGTTTTGGTATCAGGTTTAGCCTGACACGATGTAAATTCACGTAAGCTTCGATCAACTTGGCTAGTCTGGAAGGCATGTTCATAGGTTGACGAGTCAACAGTGGATGGCCAGACTGGAGACCAACCCGCTCTATATGGTTCAAACGCGGACTAGATAGAAAACATCCATACTAGGGTTTTTGTTGAGTCGAAACGTTATGATAGCTAATGTCATGGTGAGAGATAGTGAGAAACTCAAAGATCATGGTGAGGGATAGAGAGAAAGTCAAAGAGCATATATTCACCGCCTTTTTGACAACAAACGACAGACGCATCTGTTCAAAACACAACATTTTTATTCAAAAAACAATTAACCATTAACAATTAACAATAACATCAAATAAATTATTTTTGACAAGGTTGACAACGTTGTGAAATCATTTGAGATTTCCACTGATGGAAGTCATGAGGCCATTGATGTACACTACGTTTCCTAGCTAAAGACAAAAGATAGCCATAATGGTCACAAAACCATCGATCTACTTTCTCATCGTTTCTAGAAGAGTGACGATCAAAATAAGTCACTAAATGTTCTAAAGGATATCCAAGAGTGCATTGATGAAGAAAATACACACAATATTGTCCACACACCATGGAAGCTGTGCCTTGTAATTTCACATTATTGTATCGTGTCGTATGGTCATTTCTTTTCATAAAGTCGAACCAATATACTCCACACAACCCTCTTGAGGGATGTAGACGGGACCCAGTGAGTTCCTGGGAGATGACTGTCGTCTGTGTCGATGACATGAGCTTGATGGTCTTGAGGTTTGCGATGAGGTAGTTCATCTTTAGCGCACACGACAGGATTCCAAGAAGCAGTGTACGAACTGTTATTTAAAAAGTAATACAGTTCCTATGTATCCATTTTTATTTTGTGGGTTTTTTTTTTCACAAGTAATGATAAGTCATCAATTCAATTCCGACTTTTTGTTTGAAAAGCTCTGTCAAGTAGCCGTTTCTTCACTTCGTCTCTGTACTTTGGGCTAAGAGAGCTTGGAGGCGATAGATCTCCAGATTAGTCAATGGAAGGTAGGAATGATCACGCAAGCCTTTATACCGCTCATGCAACACTGCTTCTTCCGAGATGAGACCCCAAGCCTCGTCCTGATACTCGTCGAAATTTTCTTCTTGACTCATCGTCAGACATTTATCGTGTTGAATTTGACTGGGACGATCGTTTTGACATCCCTACCAATCTTTCTTACTCAATTCCGTAATTTTATCCGCCAGTTATTTGGCAAAACGTGACGCTAAATGTTGTTCTTGTTCTGGCCATTTTTACGTGACCACAACGTCCTCTTCGTCTTGGTCTTGGGGTTCTATTTTCACGCTATCCTCCCATTCCATTTCCAAATATTCTCTACCGTTCAAAGAGGGATAAGTGTGCCATAGTTTCTAATAGTCCAGAATGACTTCTCTCAAACTGTTGATTTATATGGTGTTATCGAATTCGGCATACAAGATGACGTTTACCGTCTCGGTGAGAGCTTCTGCAAACTGAAGTTCCACACGCAGCTGATCCTATTTTGTAGGGTGGAAATGTCCCTCGTTGCTGCCTTGCTCTGGAGTGAAACCAAAGGCCCACAAAGTGTAACTTCCTACATAATCTTCGTACGAAATACCGTGACTGGTGTTGGTTCCTAGTTGTCCGGTAGCTTCGTACAGGGACAAGTACGATCTCAAGTAATTCTTCTGCGCAAAATTAGGTTCGAACGGTCTGGTACACAAGGTCTTGCTATCGCGAATGACTTCGATCTTGGACACTGTATTGCTTAAACTGGAAAGGATTTTGATCGTGGGCTCCGTTGAGGACTGAATTACTGACGATGCCAACGATTAAACGTTTGGGTAACTGTCCTTGGAACAGATGATCTTCGATCTTGGATCGGAGTCCAGAGGATATGGTGAACGTTTTCACTTCAACGCGTCGTATCGGATACTTGGCGGTAGTTTTGCTCAATGTGTGACTGATGTCGTTTCCCGCTTTAGGTAACACTTCTACGCGACGCACGTAAAGTCTGGCTTCTTGGATGATTAGTTTGTACTAGCTGGCGTGAGCCATCAAATAGAAAGCGACACTGCTGCAATTTAGTCTCAGGCGAATATATACTCCGTTGAGCAAATACTTTTCTTGCAACCACATGTCCAAATGCAAGCGATCCATCAGTTCTAAACTACGACCTTGCATGATTTTCTTTCGACGGTCGTTTAAGCCCACATTGTGAGGCTTGTCATCGACTGACAGGGCTGTGTCGCTAAAGGTGTCCTCAGCTGCTATGTCAGGTTTCCATACCACGCAAGCGTCCAGATGAGTGTTCTTGGCCTGTTTTCTGTACGTCAAGAGATTTTCTAGGTACGCTTGGTAAGGGTAAGTATCCATGCTACTGCTGACCAGTTTGTTATTCAAGTACAAATCCACTTCACGGAACAAGGAATGCATGAAATTGTTGACGGGAGCTACTCTGGTATCGCCTCCCGGATTGGTGTTGTCGGGTTTGATCACTTTCAGTTTCAGATACAAGTAACTGCTATTCATATCGATGTAATCTTCGGGTTGTCCTTTGATTTCAAACTCAGTGGGAGCTGAATCCGTCAAAGAGGAGACGGGATGAAATTCTGCCAGTTGGGATTCTTGCATCGTCATCATGGTAGGTGGCATGGCAAACAGATCCAGTTCCGACCTGGAACAAGCGCAAGACTCTCGGTGAATCATTTTCTTTTTTTTTTGATAATCAAAAACGTCTAACTTTCGGACGGTTTTTCTTTTCTTAGTCTTTCTAGCTCTAGAGGTTGGAAGTCCTCTGAAGGGGTGTTTTCGTCGTCATTTTCTGCCTTGTCCTTGCTGTGGCGTCAGGGAAGCAGGAATGCCTGACTCGGCATCGCCCAGGGCATTTATAGGAGTTTCTCGTCGGCCCAAAATGTCTTTGTCCGTTTGAAGCAAGACATTTTTGCCTGCTCTCAAGGAAGCTTCTTTGCGGTTTTGTTTGTCAATGATGACATTTTGGAGAAATTTTTTACCTTGCGTCAAATCGGCATATTTCAAGGCGTGCAATCCACGTGTCACTATTGGTTTCAAACCCGGTGCCACTGAACGAAAGGCTGATTTTAACGTATCACCTAAACCATGTCCTCGCTGTCGAGCGACTCCTTGGTACACAGGATACATGACTGACAAAGGGTTAGAGTAATCGGTTTCGAAAATGGAGTTTCACTGTGACTTTCCCTTTGGTGAATGGAATATTTTGCCCCAGCTCTTCTTTTATAGTAATGTTGATAGTGTCGAAATACGACTTACTGACGGGTAAATAGTGAGGATGTACAAATTCGCGGTGAACGTGATAGGTGTTTCCACCTTCCTCGTCAGCATTCGTGGCAGAATCCACTTTGAAAGGAATGACACGCATTAACGATACGGAGGTGTGTCCCACCACGTTGTACTCCGCCACATCGGAGTACACAAAAATCAAATTCAGTCCTTGGTTCATTTTTACCGGGAATCTAAAATATTTCGCGAAATCCAAGTTACCGGTCACGGCTTGTATTTCGTTTGTAATCTTGATCAACTTGGTTCTCCACCCAAAACGGCATACAATTCAGGACAAAATGTAATGGCCAATAATTTGTGCTCTGAACATTTGATTAGTCGGCGAAAAGCTATTTTGTGGTATTCAATCGTGACACTTTTTCTGGTTTTCTCCAAGACCTTACCAAACAAGACATTGAACCTGGCAGCAATGGCGTTCACCAAATATTGAACATTAAAATAATAGCGTGGTTGAATTTTCAACCGATACGTGGTCCGTTTAGTTTTGGGGTCTTGTGATTTCATAGCGTCACCTACATCGTTGCGTTCATCCAAGTGTTGTTGCACTTGCTCGTCATGAACTTCTACCGCAAAAGTGGTTTGATTAGCGATGATGTTTTTGATTTGTGTAGGGTGAATCATTTCCACCAAAGTCACTTCCCAATGGGCTTCGTGATCTAATTGGATGGCCTGAGGTAATTTGGCCGTGTAAGAGCATAAGATGTTATTGGGAAACACCTCCATGGAACTGTCACTGGATAACATTAAGTAAAATTGGTTGTTCATAATTTCAGATTTCTAGTGTCCGAGGAGTCGCTGGAAGACAGTGGAGTGTCTTAAAGAGAATGGTTAGGGTGACTGTTGGAAGGGGGACTAACTTTGGATGCAAGACTCCTGTTGTTGTTCCCGTTAGAGGAATATTTCAGAGACGGATTGGGAAGAAGGAACCTGATGCAACTGCTGAGCCAAATGGTCCACAATTGTTTGTCTCTTTGTTCCAAACTCAAATTGGCAATGGCAGCACCGATGACACAATACTCCACAAAGATTTGACAGAAAAAGACGATTTGCGTTTTCGATACACGTTCTCCACATTACACCCACAATGGTTCCTTTTGTAGATCTTGCAGAGAAGAACCGGGGGAAGGAATGATTACTGCGGTAGCTGAGACTGAAGGGCATGATGGTCACTTCTTTTCATAGTCGATGATTTGCGAAGCGTTGATCCAAGAGTGAAAACTCGGCGGATATCCTTTCCAATGTACTTTGACATCTTTGACACGACGTTGTCCTACTTTTCGGGTTCTTCGATCGAGAATGCTTTCTATCTCGTACACGTCGTCTTCTTTTTTGGTCACAAGTTGTAACTCGGGCAAGTAAAACGTTCCTTTTAACACTTCCCCGTTCATGTCTTGAAAATTAATAGACGGGAGGATGACGGCCAAGCACACTTTCGGTGACACGAAACACTTCGGTGGTCTAGTTGGGTAAGTAACCTTTGTCGAAAGTGCGTTTGGTTTTGCCAATGCGCACCCAATCTCCTGCTACCAGCACTCCACCTTTCTTGGGGACAGTCACCGTTGGGGAAGTACCACAGAGACGCTCGATGACAGTCACTTCGTTGTCGGGAGTCACTTCTTCTGGGGCACGTCCGATGTTTCGATGGTAGGATTGGTTGTACGCTTGGACTAGGTGTGGCAAAACGTCAATGTACTTGAGAGTGTGTTGATGCGTAAAATATTTCCACTTGCGTTCTTTCAAGGTGCGTTGAAAACGTTCCACGATGCTGGCTTTGGTTTCAGGATTCTCGGTGGTGAAAAATGAATGTCACGTTTCTTCAATTCTTTTTGGAAAGCTTGGTTCATAAATTCGGTGCCTTTGTCGGTTTGTCATCGAAGAGGGTGACGCCATCTTTGTTTCAACACCAGTTGGAAGGCTCGCACTAACTCACTGCTCGATTTGGAAGTCAATGGCACGACCCAAGCAAATTTGGAAAAGACGTCGATGACACAAAACAAATATTTGTAGCCGCAGTTGTAGGCGGCCAAATGACAGACATCGGCTAAATCGGCTTTCCATTGATGATCGATGCCCTCCACTCGGGTGCGACTTCTGGAAAAATTTCGTTGAATGTATTTGTGTAATGTGTACGTGACTTGTTCTTGTAGCCATCGTTGCACTATAGGTAAACGGACACTTTTCAATCGAGTTTTGACAGCATGATACAATTTCTGAACTCCTCCGTAACCTGTAGGATGGATCGTAGTAAATGCTGGCTAACACCTTCTCCATTTTGTAATAAGTGATCCACTCTTCACTGATGCTCCTCTTTTCTTCGTGTGGTATTTTCTTGGATTGTAATGCATTTCGTGTCCGACGAGCGATATGTGTCGAGGAGGAAGATGTCTGAACTGGGGTAATCAGTTCTTGTTTCACTTCTGTCTTGGCTTTCGTTTTTTCTTCTGAGGAAGCAGGAGTAGACATCATCTTTTTAATCCAACCAAATTTGGATGTAGGTGGTGTTGTTAACTTGCATACTTTTCTGGTGGAGTTTGAAGCTCTTCTTCTTTTTCTGTCTTGATCACTGGGTATAGTGGTGGTGGACTTTCTGTTTTGATCACTGGGGCTAGTGGTGGTGGTGGTGATGGACTTTTCATCATGGCCTTAACATCTTTCAGAGTGGGCAGAGCTGTTTAGTCCAAAGCTTTCTGGTGAAAGAGTTGCAGTCGTTGCAACAACTCACCGTGCCTTTGCGATTTTTCCGTTTCTGACAAACCGCTGAGCTCCATCAATGATTGCAATTCGTGTTGTAACTGGGACATTTCGGTCAAAAGAGGATTGGGAGGTAAATGAGGGGTCCGTTGTTCTTGTCAACGATGGTATTCCATCCATCGTTTGTAAGGTGCTAAAGCCAGTTTTCGCCCTTCTATTGGATTTCAAGGATAACGTCTGAAACCTTTTGATTACAGAGGTCCCTTTTATCTTCTTGACCTTTAATATTCATCCAAGGATTCTTCCCATTGTTCCCAATACTCCATTCAGAATATGTTTCCCAGCAAGGGTCCAAACATGGGTAAAATGGCAATTCCTCCGCGTTGCACCAACATCTTTTTCTTTTAACTAATGTGTATTTTCTTTTGGACCATTTGGCGAAGAACGTGTCGATGTTTGGCTAAGCATTCTTTCTGATGTTTAGACAAAGGTATCGTGCCTTTCAAGACATTCAGACAACATTCGCTCACGGTATCGATAACATCTTTGGAGGCAGTTTGAATGAGTTTTTTTCGCATGGGTGAAGGAGCTTTGGACAGGAAGGGCAACATGTCACAAAGTTTGAATAAACGAGGACGTAGTCCTTTCCTTTTCTTTACTTTGCGGGTAGAAGAAGGATGTCTTTTTTTGCGTGACATCTTTCTTGGTTGGTTCGTTGTTTCCAGGGTGCACACCAAAAAAAAAAAAAAAAAAAAAAAAACTAACATCGATGACTTGTCACACAGCCTTATATCCTTTTTTTGGACTGTCGCTTCGTCATAAAGATGACGATGTGTTTTCCAAAATCGCCAAAGAATCCTCCTCTTTGGTGGCGTCTCCTTTTCTTTGGACGAATGTGTCTTTTCTGGGGGTGACGTCGATGTTTGGCTAAGCTCTTTTTCGGATGACGAGACTGTCTTTTCATTTTTCCTTTCTGGACAGGAGAACGACGATGAGGGGACATCCTTGTTGCACAAAATACATTACCGTCCGTGACTCGACATACGTCCTTTTATCTTATTTTTGGGCTGGTGGTAATAGATTAAATTTTTTGAGCATGTGTGGTGAAAAAAGATGCATAGCAAATCCTCCTCTTTGGTGACTTCTCCTTTTCTTTGGACGAATGTGACTTTTCAGGGACAGACGTCGATGTTTGGCTAAGTGGTTTTTAGGATGACGTGACTGTCCTTTTCTTCTTCCTTTACCTTTTTAGACAGAAGAACGACGGTCTGCACTTCCTGGATGGGACTTCTTTAGGCATTCAGCAGCATAACAACACTAAACCTATCGGTTGCCTCAGGTCTTTTTTATACTGGAATGTGTCGCCACTGATTGTCGGCACGTCGTATCATTTTCATGGCAGGCATCACGCGTCGTGGAGGGGTTCGCAACGGATTCAATAGGGACAGTTCTTGCTTGGACAAATCCAGTAAACTCTTAAACATGTCCGATTTCTCTTGGACTTTGATTTTAGGGTCAGATACTTTGTGAGCAGCGGCCACTGCTGCTAAAGAGGGAGAGGTTGTCACCGCTGGAGGAGACGTTTTTGGAGACACGGGTTTCCAATGTTTCATCCAATTAGGAAAGACGCGTGTCAAATCGGGTTTGGCAGGCATCACCAGCAACGGAGAAGTGGAAGATGTTGAGATTACTGGAGACGCAGTCACCGTTTTTGTTGTGGCAAATCGTGGTTTGGGAATGTAAGGTTCCGTCCTGGCGGCAGTACCTCTCTTGCGGGTAGAAGCTGTTTTCTGTGGGCTTCTCTTTTATTTTTTTTTGTGGCTGTGACCTGGTCTTGACACCGTTACTCCTTTTCTTTATTTTCTGGGTACGCTTGGGCGTGGCTTTTTTTCTTGGGAACTACTTTGGGAGCATTAGGATCCCATTTTAAGAGGGAACGAATGATGACACCTCCTAGAGAACCGCTACCGCCAGGTTTCAAAATGATTTGCTTTTTGGTATGAGTGTCAATGGGAGGATTGGCTAGTTGCTTCAAGGATACTTTGTTTCTCTCAAAAAAAACGTTTGGTTTGATGTGGAATGTGAAAGATACCTTCCAGTATTTGACGTGCTGTCACCGTAAACCATCGTAAGACTTCTTTAAGAATGGCTTCTAAGACACGAGCAGGTACTTGTGGATTTTCTTGCGACTGATACCGTACAAGACAAGAATCAATTTTACCTGAAGATGAGACTGAATGGACGTCATGTTGACGATGTGTGAGACAGACCCCAAGCGACCGAGGTTTTTATAGATTTTTTTTATGGTTGTTGTGGTTTTTGTTAAGTCTACGAAGGGGACGTGTACACAACAGGCCCTCCGTCTTGGCACCAGTGGTGAAACAGATGGGTACGAAATCGCAAATAATCGGGAGTGGTGGGTTTTAAATCCACGAGTAAATAAGCGTGTGGGGTTTGAGTGGCATGGTCGTACGCATGAGTCAGCCAAGGCGTTCCTAACTGTTTGGCTAAGACTTGCACTTGCGATTTATCTCTAGGGCTTTTAAACAACACCACGTAATGAGCATTGAGACCGATGGTGCGATGGGCTTTACTTTATTGAAACAAATTGTGGGTGATGTAAATGACACTGGCATTACGATGATGCCCTTTGCGCGAAAACCAGAGTTTAATTTCGTCTTCGTCTTCTCCTAACATGTCGTCAAAAATAACCAAATGAGTTTGACTAGGGTCAGACACGATCCCGTTGTCTTCGCCAGGATTGCCTTCCACAAAGACGATGGAATCGCCTTGACTTTCTCGCGGACGACTGTATGCCGATTGCCATTCTTTGTAACACGACACGATTCGTTGATGTGGACGATCGATCAAATGATGTTTATGTTCGATCAAATGTTTGACAAATTCGGTTTTGCCTGAACCGCTAGGTCCGGCAATGAGCATGTTAAAGGGGTGGCGAAGATACAAGGCCTCTCAACTAGTCGGATACATGTGTTCGTCGATAACTTTGAAAGTGGAGGAAGACGGAGCAGAGACAGTAGAGGTAGCCATAGTAGTGTAAGGAATGTCACTTTTGACACGAAGACAGACAAGACAAGAGTTTTTATACTTTTTCCGGACACGTTTATTGTCATCATTAATTGTGAAGAACACGAAAGACAAAAATACATAAAAGCCAAATGGTTAAGTACATGAATAAAAGACATGTCAAAACGATCATAGTGGAATATAAACAAGTCTCTGTACAACATTTGTGGTGTTCAAGAAGTGGAATCGTAGGGACAGTGTGTAATGTTCTTAGAGTCTCTACACTCCTTGGCACAGTCACACAAAAGTCCTCCTGGAATGGTCTTTAGGGGATGTCGATAACGGTCCTGTCCTGAAGAGAGTGGTTTTCCTCGGTCACGACTTCTTCTTCTTCTGGCACTGTCACTAACACTGGTTGAAAAGTTACGTTTTTCACTGAATGTTTTAATTGTTTAGGATAACAAATCTTGGGCATAGTGTGCCACTTCTTTTGTCCAAGCCTCGAAAACCCAACTTTACAAGTCACGTACATCTTTCCAGTGAAGGTGTAAGTCACAAGCTACACACACATCATAGTACACATCTTCAGTACCTAAAAGTTGAGGACTCTTTCTTTCCTGTTAAAGTCGAGAAGTGTCGAGATGAAAGAGCAAAGCTTTGGGCAGAATGAGTCTCTCGTGTACATTTAAAGGAACCACTTTCATTTTTTTTGGAGTGGTATGTTCTGTTCGTAAAGAGTCCACAAGGAATCGGCTGGTAAACGAAAGCCCAGAAAGCAAGTCACTAAGACACACACTACACGGCCACCCCAATTCAATGGACACAGTTCTCTTAAAATGCGATGGTAATCCTCCACCGTTTGAATACTGTCATTGATTTCCTTCCACGGAATCTGTTGTATCACGATTGATAAAGGTTGTGACACGGTAATCCGTTTTTATACCCTCTTCGGTGTAAGGTACTAAGTGTACTTTTTGAACAGCATCGGTTTTATTTCAGTACCGCACCGAAAATGTTTAGTCACTAACTAAAACACCACACGTCGCACAGAAGTTTCCTCTTGAACTAGAAAGAATAGTTCTTGTAAAGATTTGTTGTCATTCTCTAACTCGTCCGTTGGAATTCGGTGTATTAGGATCATCTTTTAAGTAGAATGAGTATGCCACTCAAAATTTCACGCGATTCATCAATGTCTGACCAATGGAACGCTCTGAAATGGATCAGTCTACTTATACCATTCAGATACCAGTGCTTCTAACATCTGTGACGTAACGGATGCAATTGTTCTTTGCGTTTAACTTGTATTTTGACCAACGCTCGGTAAATGCGTTCTCTCAAATCCACAGGCAAACCACGAATGTTCTCTTGTAAAGTATCCATGTCCATGTCAGTCAAACACTTCTCCTAGAGCGAAAGTAACGAATGTAGTGAGTAATTTCTGGTCACTGCCATTCCAGGAAACGGTCAAGAATGTCATCAAAATCTTCTAATGTAAATGGTCTAAAGAGGAATATTCGGAAGAACGCACACTTGATCCAGAGAAATCTGATTTGTTTGTTGACTTCTGTCAATTTCGTCTTGTGAATTTCTCGACGTAAAAGTTCCTCATTCACCCATTGAGTTTTTGCTCTGGCAAGTCCCAGCCAAATGTCCTTGTAGATCTTCTCTTGCAATTCGTTTGGTAATGTTTGAAGGTTATTTTTCCAATGGGGTTTAAATACTTGTCTAGAGGTTGTCCAACGTTTGACTCCTAGCCAAGCAGCTGGTTTCTTATACGACATGGTATATCCACTTCAATGGCTAGGTCCCACTAAAGGTAGGTAGTGACAATCCGGAGACCATCGAGTATGTTCTAGGTAAGCGCAATCTTTCTTCTCCCACTCGTGGAGTGACACACCGCAACTGAAACACTTGACCTTATCCCCTTCGTCCAAGTAGATAAATCCGGCTCTAGCTAATTCTTCGGGGGTAAGTCCTCCCAGATATTTTGGCCATTTTCCTCGGAAGGTTTGGATCCGACTTTCAAAAGTCGCAGTATTCAGGCAAACGCACAGGGAACGAATATTCGTCTTTCACAGGCTCATTTCGATGAGACCTCGATGAATTATGTAGGAGTTTGCTCAGTTTAGGATGACATCCGTAGGGTGGTATCCGCATGATTTCATAAGGATGACATCCACCATGAAAACCATTAAAGTGAAAAGACGTACGATGACGAGTGGCATCGCTTTTGCATCCGTCAGGTTTGACACGCACAGCATCACTTTCCATGGTAGGTACAGTCGTAGCAATATTTCCAAGATGTGATATTGAATCGCTGAGGTCATAGAGTAGGGCATCTCTACCATCGCAAGGCACAGCATCGTACTCGAGTTTCTCGTTGGACTTGAGTCTTTACGCTCGATTCTTGCTGTTTGAAAGGATTCGTCTTTATCTCTCGGTGTTGGTAGTTCCAATGAACTATCGATCATGGACATTGTCCCTTTTTATATGATGGCCAATATCGGCGTGACCGTACGGTAAAGTGAAGTGGTTGGGAAGCCGTACTCGCTTCTGGTACACGATCTGATAGACTTTTTCCAAGGGACGACTGACGATTTGGTGGTGTGTAAATGTACAATCTTGTGCGACTCGTGGGTGGTCGCCTTAAAATTTCCATCCTGTCCAGACTGCAAGGCTTTTTTCAAGACGCCAAAGTTCACCAGTCGACTGGTGAGATAATTGAGAGTCAATTCTTTCACTTTACACTCCGTGTGCACTTCTCCTTGTGGGTCACGGTATTCGTTGCCGTAATTTTTGGGACCGCCACTTGCAAAACTTAGAATCTTGTAGATTCATTAGATCAATGTAGATGCAACTGTCCGTGTCAAAATACAGCACACGATCTCCTAACAGTTCTAAAGCTTCGTACAGTTTTAAGCGAGCATGGGCTGTCACGTAAGCCGCAATGATGACATTTCCAAATTCGTCGGCTTCTACAAAGTCCAGTTCTTCTTCGTAATTGACTAAGATCAAGTCCTCACGAACGACGTCCACGTGTTTCATGTATTTACTTTTGTCGTGAATCATCTGGAAGTAGCGGGAAGGTTTTGTCAAATACTCTGTCTTGGGTAAACACGGTCGTTGTGCCATTTTGCCCTACAAATAATTTAACATGACATTGGCAAACGATCGCCTTCCTTCGTTTTTCTCGACGTGGTCTAAAGTGATGCCTTCCTTCTCCCAGTATTTATCTTTGAATTTGTTTTGGTCTTCGGGAGTGTGGCACCAGGAAGGAAAGCCACTGGCTTTTTCTTTCAGGTTTAAAAAGGCATTCACGTAGTCTGCGAAAATGCCTTTTTGAGTCTCGTCGCCGTTGTGGTATTTTTCTGTCTTGGGAAAGTGGCAAATTTCGTACATTTCTAACAGTTGGTATCCCAGGTCCAGAGCTTTGAACAATTCTACTCTGACCCACGCTCCCGTTAAGGCGCGTTCTTCCTGGCTGTGCTGACAAGGTCGGTCTTGATTACACGTTTCGGCACAAGTACGACACAAGGGAAACATCAGTTTTCCGTGGCAATGATGAGGTAAAACGGGATGGTACAAGTTCGTGGGAGGCAAGACTTTGCACTTGATCAATCGTTCGTATTGTCGAATGTTTTCCAGGTAGATGTGTTTCGTCAGCAATTTTGGGTGCCCTGCGGGAAAGGGACAATATTTGCAAACGTACGGATACAGCGAACACACGTACAAGTATTTGAGTTCTTCTCCTTTCTCCTCGTCGGCTTGGTACAGGAAACAGGTGGCATTCGTCCGTCCTCCGTACAAACTGACCCGCGGGTTCAGTGGGTCCACCAGCTTGTAACTTTCCACGATGCGCTTAAACTCGGGATCAGTTTTCAAAGGGTGATCGTACTCGTGTTCCCACATTTCTACCACTTGGTATCCTTGCTCTTCTAACTTCACTGACAAGTGGCCTGGTACGAGTCTTCCATGGTCCGTTGTAAAAACTGAGTTGTCGTGTTACGTTGAGGGTAGGAGATGGGACATCCGTAAAATAAGCACCCGTTAAACTTGTACACGATCTTGGAGTTTTCAAAGTCCCAGCCGTCCAACAAATACCTTCCGATGGTCTTTTCGCCTATTCCGTTGCAAGCATTTTGGATCCATTTGTCTTCCTTTTCGCACAAGTAATGTAACCAGCGTAGGGCTTTGACCAAGTATTGGCGCTTGACAAAGTTCGTCTTTTGAGGACTTATGACAGTCAAGGTGTTTTCGGGTATGAATCGTTGGCAGTACACTAAGGAACACGATTTGGCAATTGTCCAGATTTCTTTCAAAGGGTCGATCCCTCCGTGGTTCATGAACAGTTTTCGAAAGTTTCCAAAGCAACGCCGTAAAATGTCCACGTCGGAACGACATTACTTTAACATTTCTTCCTGAAAGTCGAAATTGTCCGAGGCTTGAGTGTGGTACCAAGCGTAGAAAGTTTCTTGTTGTTCGGTACGCTTGTTGTCGGGGTCGTAGTAATGAGCCTCATGCAAATCGGGTAGAACGGTGTGTTGATTGGCTTCTGTATTGAAAAAGTGTGGAAAATAGCCTTTGGCCATTTCTGTCATTGCAAACATTTTAGGCATGCGGCTCAAAGGCATGGCCAAGTAACTCATCGAATCTTTAGACTGCACTTGTCCCACTTGCATGGAAATGATTTTGTCTCCGTTCAAAGTCACTTTAGGGCGTTCGGTACTTTGTTCCGTATAGTATCTGAGGAGAAATTGCCCATCGTATCCCGAAACAGTGTGAGCCATCTCTGTGGCATAGCGATGACAATCTCCGTAACGTTCGATGTCTTCTTGGCTCCACGTCTCATCGATGGGGTCTAAGATGTGAATACCGGCCTCTTGTATGCATTCGAAATCGAAAAAGATGAAATTGCGTTTCTTCTGGTCACCTTCTTCTTCTTCATGTTTGGAATGGTAATTTTGAATGTAGCATTGGTGTTCCAAGTCCACGATTTTGCGACAAATGTGACATCGCTTCTTTCCTGAACAGACGTGCGCCTTGGCATTATTGGTACGTATGCCTTGTCCACAAGTAGGGCACAATCTCAGGAGTTGACAAGCATATTTCTGCTGTGAACCTTGCGTCTTTAGATGTTGTTGGTAACAAGTTGGACTGACAAACGTGCGCTAACAAGCTGGGCAATGCACTCGTTCTTGTTCTTCGTCCAGACAGGGTTAAGAGGCTAAACATCCCTCACATTTCGATCCACAATGCTTGTGTTGCTCTCGATTGTTATAGCCATAGTCACATTTCTCACAATAATAACTGTATTACTGGAATGCAGTGATATTGGTAATGGTATGAAAATGTTCATCGTGATGATAGACGTGAATGTATGTTCCTTCTGTGAAATCTTTGCCTCGAAACAACAGAGGTCCGTGTACTGCTTGAGGGTGCACTTTCAATGTTGAGCGTGGAGCCAAGACGTCCTGCAACTTTTGCATTTTAGGAATGCCACAAGCGGTGTCTTTGGATATCCCCGCTTGCTGTAACAGGAGTTCTGCTTCTCTTCGTTGTTTGGCTCGGTCCGGTCGTTGAATAGTTTTCCAGGCTCTTTTCCATTCTGCCTTGTCTTTCTTGTCGGCATACGTTCGTCCCACCACGATGTCACGGGCTAAACACATCTTGTCTTGAGTGTTGTTAATTTGAACTAGGCTGCGCTTGACGCTGCGAAGGTCGTCTACCAATAACACCTTTCTGCGTTGTCCTGTCCCTTGGGGAAGAGAAACTTGGGTCATGAACAGTGTCACTTTTCCGTCGGTGATGTGAAACTTGTCGCTGGATTATTGCTTGTGTTGAATCTTGTCCATGATTTTGGAAGGTATCAATTCTGCTGGGCTGCTAAACTCGATGCAAACGGGGGACTTCAAACTGTCGTGATGAATGGAAAGTCTCAGCGATCGTCTTCTTTGCCGTTTCAGTGTGGTTAACAAAGAATCCCACACATCGGTGATGAACCCTTCTGCTTTCTCCAACGGTACGTCTGACTTGAAATCTTTATACTTGACTGCACAAAGTCAAATGACTACATTTGAAACGCTATGGACCCCTATATATTAATGTCAGACTCAGTGTATAAATAAAGGGCTGGTGCCTTCCCTCTCAGTATTCATTTCACTCTCAAGACGACTAGCACGATGGAAGAACCCACACTGATCGAACTTCTGATTAGAGCTTTGCGTGGTGTCATACGATCATTTTCTTCTGACAAGCCGAAGGACTACTCCCACTCCTTTCGAGATAAAAGTCAAGATACTTGCTACATCTGTCAGAAGAAAGGGCATTGGACTACAGAATGTCCAATTGGTCGAAAAAGCAAGACCAGTGTCAAAAGAGACAAAAGTCAAGATACCTGTTATCGTTGTCAAGAGAATGGACATTGGTCTTCCGACTGCCTAAGAAACAACAGAAGCTGAAGGAGGAAGAAGAAGAGGTGCCCTCGGCAAAGGAAGAACACCCACACGTCCAGAGAGAGAAGACAGAAAAGAAAAGAAGACGAGAAAAAAGTGAGGAAGAAGAGGAGAAAAAACTGTGAAAGTGAAGAAATTCAAAAAACAGAGAGAGTGAAGTAAAAAGACACAGAAGAAGTCTATGAACTTTTTTTAAAAGTGTTGTGCTGTGAATTGGATTGTAAATATTTGTACCAGAATAGACCAGACTGAAACACGTAAGTGTCTCTTGGCTTTGATTTTTTTAGAATAAGAGTCTAAACTCATGCACTCACACACGTACATCATAGGGTTAAAATAAAATAAAATGGATTTTGAGTTTTTATTGATTTTGGCAAAATGAATACTTTCTCTTCTCGAAAGAAGTGAGTGGCCCTGAAAAGGGCTTTTGGGTGTTTGTTTTATTTTGTTTTTTCTTAGAACAAAAACAAACTCAGAAACGAGAAGCAATCAGCTTTAACTGCCTTAAGCCTTTGCCACGGCCAAGGCCTACTTGTGGACTTGCTCCTGTGAATGATTTGGTAGAAATCACTAGGGGTGGTTTCTCCGGTGTACTAACAAGATTGGATTGTTTGGCACGGGAAGGTCGTTTTCTCTTGGGTCGTACTAAAGAAGTCTGATACATTTGTTTCAGACTTCTTAACTCTGCCAAAATGTCCAAAAGTACCGTTACCGTTTGAGGATCACTGTTCTCCTTCTCTCCTAGACCTTGTTTCTTCTCTGCTTCTTCTTCCTGTCGTTTCCTTCTTGCCTCTTCTTCTTCTCGCTGTTGCTGCTCAAGGAGAAATGCTTGTTCTGCCTCTTTCTGCTGTAGTAAACATTTCTCCAATTTTCTTTCTGTCTCTGTTTAAAATGTTCGACCTGTGGTAAAGAAGGAGAAGGTGGCAAACGTACTGGTACCGGAAAAAAATTCTTGCGAAGAGAGAAAATCTACTAAATCCCAATTAAAATTGGTCTCTTATGGAAGTAGACCTGTGCTAACTTTGGTAGCCGCTGCTATGCCATCGCTTCCCCTCTCCACAGACGGTGCACCCCAATTCATTGTCTTCTTAGTTTCCGTCATGTTTCACAAAACAATGTAGCATCGATTCGCTGCGCACAGACTCTTGCGCACCTATATAGGGAACGTGACGTCACAGGTAGCTCTCTTCGGTTTGGAAGACAGACTCCGCGAAGTGACTGAATTTTGTAACGCATGCTGGGATTGGTAAACAATTTCAAACCGTTTCGATCCGGTCTTCCACTATAAATAAACGCGGTTTACTTCATTCCCTTCACCTGTTCTCGTCACAAGATGTGGACCAACGTTGAATCCTTTACTTTCGTATCGTCGTTGTTTTCCCGTACGGACTTACCCATGTATGTTAAATCAACATGGACTATTATCCGGATCACCGAGACGACTGTTTGGAAAAGAAGATGCTGTGTGGATAGACAGGGCTGGCTGAAACGAGTCCTCATTTATTATCCAGTGGTTAGACGAAGTTTGGAAAAGAGAAGAAGATCAGTGAGATTCCCTCTATGTTAACGAACTGGTGTTAGCATAAAACCAAAGGCCCTTTTCAGGGCCACTTTCATATGCCTCAAAAAGATTTCTTCTTTCTTGCCTAATTTTTCTTTTTTATTCGATTGAATAATTTATGTTTAACTCCCCCAAAAATTATTCTCTTACCTATTTTTTTTTTTTTTTAGTCGGTTGTATGATTTGGGTATGATAGATTGATGTTCATCAATCTATGGAAACGAACGCGAATGCATAAAACTTTGAACAGGAATGGAACAGGTGGGATGACGTCACGGTACTTGCCACATTGTTGTAAGTGTTCAGTCCCGTGACGTCACTCTACCTGTTCCATTCCTATTGTCCCTATACAAAATTCCCTTGACGCTGTACAGGCAAAGGTTGTGCAATTTGACGCTATAAATCTTCACGCTATACAGGCCCGGGTTGGGGTGGGGTCCCATTGACACTATATCGCCCCACTATGCTACTCATCATACCGTTGAATTTAGTGTTTCTAGGAGAAAGAAAATAAACATTTATTTGGATAACATAGGTAAAATCTGCAACACACTGTTTGCTTTGAACAATTCATTACTGCATAAATGACACATTTGTCAAGCTAAGTACGCAGTGTACTATTCAGGAAGAATGAATCGCAACCAAGAACATGATTCCTCCTACCAATGAACCTCTTATGGTAATTGATTGTGTAGTTAATGATAAGCTGACATGAGCCCCTAAACAATTTGTAGTAGTGTATAGGTTCAACGTTTACCCAGAGGGGGGAATATCTGCAAAAGACTTCAACCGAGCTAAATATATATATATATATATATA
>JAECUM010044427.1:0-11312 GCA_016617855.1 Megalonaias nervosa | reverse complement strand
GCATATAGTCAATACAATACATAATTCATATACAGACACTGTTGCAAAAATGAATGAATAAATCAATAAATTAATAATGGCGATAAAAACCCGTGTGCACATAAATAAGTTGGAATGCATTGTAAACATATTTATCTACGTATTTTAATGTTATGAAATCTTCATTTTTAAATAATTGTAGTAGGTTTCTGCCAATAGAAAGGAAAAGTATAAGATTTCCGAAGTGAGAGGTATGGAGGACAGATGGAAACAAAATTTTATTCATTGTCGATCTCATTATATACACGATGTTCACGTAATTCTTTCATATCATTCCTTTCCTGCATGTCTACAAATCGACTTTTAAAGGGTGTGATGAAATCCTTAATTTACTTAAAGCCTTTCTACGGCTGGTATTAGCAATTATTCTAAGATAAGAAGTGGTGTCCAATATATCTTTTATATCTTTATACATGTAGGAAGTATTTCGTGGCAAATACTGAACTCCAGATATGTCTTTTAGTCTTTGGTTAAAAAGTGATATAAAGGAAAACATATAGACTGGATCAGTGTAATACCAGACAGAATTATGGTAATACCAGACATAATTAAGGTAATACCAGACAGAATTAGGGTAATACGAGACTGAATTCGGGTAATACCAGATTGAATTCGTGTAAGAACAGATTTCTCCAGATCCTGAGCTCAGTAGAATAGTTCTTACATTTCAAATCCAGTTTTTATAATTCTTTCTTTCACAGTCGGCATGCATTAATTGGTATATACTTTAAAGAATATACTTTTTTGTGTTTAGCAATTTGAACCAGCACTTTCCCAGTCAATATATCAATTATAGATTCATCAAGTATGGAGTTTGCCTTCAGACAAAACCTTTTTTAACGGTTTGACTATTCAAGATACAAGCTGCCTGAACATATTAGCAATGTTCCACGAGAAACATCACCGCAGAGATGAAAACAAATTTTTTATTTAAAATAAATGCGCACATATATTATATTTATCAATTGTACGATGGAAATTATCAGATAAATGATGTGACAATAAGATTATTGCCAGCTGTTCTAGATTAATATTAATTAACCAATATTGGTTTGCAGAATATTATTGTCTTTCTTTAATCAGATATTTTTCAAGGATATCCATCCCTATCATAGCACATTTTAGGGTATAAAAATAAGAAATCCCACCAACTACAGAATGGACCTTAATGTAGAAAATTCATATTCAGTCTTAACAGATAGTTAACGTTTACAATATGTAATAAACCCGGGCCTGTATCATGTTAATATAAGGGTCATGATTTTATTTATAGTTTATGAAATAATTCCGTTTTCTCTGATCTTTCAACAATTAAGTGTCAGAATCTTGTATTAGAGTGATCTGCACATTTGTAGTAAACCTTTGGTATGTTTGTTGTTTGCCTCGGATAGATTTTCGAATAGTTTGCCAGGCTCTTTTCCATTCTGCCGTATCGTTCTTGTTGGCATACGTTCGTTCCACCACGATGGCACGGGGTAAACACATCTGGTCTTGAGCGCTGTTAATTTGAAGGACGCTGCGCTTGATGCTGCGAGGGTCGCCCACCAAGAACACCTCTTTGCGTTGTCCTGTCCCTTGGGGAAGAGAAACGTGGGTCATGAACAGTGTCGCTTTTCCACCGGTGAAGTGAAACTTATGGTTAGGTTGTTGCACGTGTTGAATCTTATCCATGAGTTTGGAAGGTGTCAATTCTGCCGGACTGCTAAACTCGATCCAAACGGGGGACTTCAAACTGTCGTGATGAATGGAAAGTCTCAAGCGGCTGTCTTCTTTGGCTTCACATTGCTGTTTCAGTGTGGTTAACAAAGAATCCCACACATTGGTGATGAACCCATTTACTTTCTCCAACGGTACATCTGACTTGAAATCTTTAAACTTCACCGTGTACGTGTAGGCCGTGGTTCCAAATTTTCTAGAGGAGCGTTTTTCCGTCTGTCGAATGTGGTAATACTTTTCAGGATTTACTGGTGGTGATGGTAGACTCTGGTTGGGTGTAAACTCTCTGGGTCTGGATTCTGGCTCTATCATCTCATCTTCAAAATCGCTGGCATGAATTTGAGCCAAGACTTCAGCTACTGTGCGAGGTGATACATCACGTTTCTGCCTCTTACTTTGTTCTCCTTTCTTTACGAAATGATGCGATCGTTTCATCTTGACTGCAAAAAGTCAAATAACTACATCTCAAACGCCATGGACACCTATATATCCATGTCAGGCTCAGTGTATATATAAATTATATAAAGGCTGGTGCCTTCTCTCTCAGTATTCATTTCGCTTTCAAGCCGACCAGCACGATGGAAGAACCCACACAGATCTAACTTCTGATCAGAGCTTTGAGAGGTGTCATACGAAAGTTTTCTTCAGACAAGCCGACGGACTACTCCCCCTACTTTCGAGATAAAAGTCAAGATAATTTCTATATCTGTCAGGAGAAAGGACATTGGGCTACAGAATGTCCAGACCGTCAAAAAAAACAAGACCATTGTCAAAAGAGGTAGATGTCAAGATACTTGTTATCATTGTCAAGAGAAGGGACATTGGTCTTCAGACTGCCCTAATAAACAACAGAAGCAGGAGGAGGAGGAAGACGAAGAGTACCCTCGGCAAAGGAAGAACCCCGACACGTTCCGAAAGAGAAGACAGAAAGGAAAACAAGACGTGAAAACAGTGAGGAAGAAGAGGAGGAAAAAACTGTGAAAGTGAAGAAATTCAAAACACAGAGAGAGTGAAATAAAAAGAGATAGAAGAAGTATATTGAACTTTTTTTAAAAGTGTTGTGTTGTGTTGTGACATTGAATTGTAAAATATTTGTACCAGAATAGACCAGACTGAAAAACGTAAGTGTCTCTTGGTTTTGACTTTTTAGAATAAGGGCCTACACTCTCGCACTTACACACGTACATCAGAGGGTTAAAATAAAATAAAAGGGATTTTGAGTTTTAATTAATTTTGGCAACACGAATAATATCTCTTTTCGAAAGAAGCGAGTTGCCCTGAAAAGGGCTTTTGGGTGTTTGTTTTTAAAAAATAAAACAAACTCAGGAACGAGAAGCAATCAGCTTTAACTGTCTTAAGCCTTTGCCACGGCCAAGGCCTACTTCTGGAATTGCTTCCGTCAATGACTTGGTAGAAATCACTAGGGTTGGTATCTCCGGTGTACTAACAGGGTTAGACTGTTTGGCTCGGGAAGGTCTTTTTCTCTTGGGTCGTAATAAAGAAGTCTGATACATTTGTTTCAGACTTCTTAACTCTGCCAATATGTCACAGAGTACCGTTACCGTTTGAGGTTCACTGTTCTCCTTCTCTTCTAGACCTTGTTTCTTCTCTACTGCTTCTTCTTCTTCCTGTCGTTTCCTTCTTGCCTCTTCTTCTCGCTTCTTCTGCCTCTTTCTGCGGTTGTAAAAATTTCTCCAATTATTCTTTCTGTCTCTGTTTAAATTCCTCGACCTGTGGTAAAGAAGGAGAAGTTGGCGAAGGTACTGGTACCGGAACAAATTCTTGCGAAGAGAGAAAATCTACTAAATCCAAGTTGAAATCGGTCTCTTCTGGAAGTACCACTATGTTAACTTTGGTAGCCACTGCTATGCCATCGCTTTTCGTCTCCAAAGCCGGTGCACCCCAATTCATCGTCTTCTTAGTTTCAGTCATGTTTAACAAAACAATGTTGCATCGATTCACTGCGCACAGACGCTAGCGCATCTATATAGGGAATGTGACGTCACATGTAGCTCTCTTCGGATTGGAAGACAGACTCCGCGAAGTGACTGAATTTTGTAACGCGTGTTGGGATTGGTGAATAATTTCAATCCGTTTCGATTGGTCTTCCACTACAAATAAACGCGGTTCACTTCATTCCCTTCACTGTTCTCGTCACAAGATGTGGACAAACGTTGAATCCTCTACTTCCGTATCGTCATTGTTTCTCCGTACGGACTTACCCATGTATGTTAAATCAAAATGGACCATTATCCGGATTACCTAGACGAGTGTTTGGAAAAGAAGACGCTATGTGAAGAGACAGGGCTGTCTGTAGCGAGTCCTCATTTATGGACCAGAGGTTAGACGAAGTTTGAGAAAGAGAAGAAGATCGGTGAGATGCCCTCTATGTTAACGAACTGGTGTTAACATAAAACCAAAGGCCCTTTTCTAGGCCACTTTCAAATGCCTCGAAAATATATTTATTCTTTCTGTCTACATATGTGTTATCTATGTGTTGTCTATGTCTCTGTCTCTCTATTGTATTTGTCCCTACCTAGAGTAGCTGCGCGTATTCAGGTCAGCCACTTGCTACGTTGTTACAAGTATCCAGTGCCGTGACGTCACCCTACCTGTTTCATTCCTATTGTTCCTATACAAAATTCCCATTGTCCCTATATCGTCTCAGGGTGTGCTAGTCGCTATACAAAATTCAGATTGTACCTATATCGCCACAGGCTGTGCCATTTTTTCGGAAAAATATTGTACCCATATCGTCCCCTATTACTACTTAAGTGTATCGTATCGAACATTCTAATTACTCAACGTGCACTATTCCCATGATTGGAGAAGGTGTATCAAGCAGGACAGCTTGTGTGGCAACATTCCAAAGCTTGTGTGAATTATCGTATAGCATCAAGGAAAAGCTCTGTGACTCGTCAAACACAGTGTACTGCTTGGACAACCTTCCCAGTAGCATCCAACAGCGATATTGCTTCGGTAGGTATTCATTTTAGTATTTTGAGATAAAGAGATCAAAAGAAATGCATGCATTCGATAGATTTGAGAACTAATTAAATTATTTAATCATTCAACAATATCATGTTCATTCGTTTCCAACCGATATCAATCCCTCAACTGATATTCGCAAATTGTGTTTTTGCTTTACTAAGGTAAATATTCAACTTAAAATGTGAAGAAAAAATTGCTACAACCAGTTATATCATGGTTTGCGACATGCACACAAATTTAATATTACTAGACATGTGGGATGTATATTATCAAAACTTTCTCTCATAGGTCGATGGGGGCCCCGGGTTCAGGTCCGGCCTTAGGCCGATTGGACCGATTTCTCTATAGAGAGAAAGTAATTTCAATGCGATGATAGAAAATATTTAAATTCAATATCACATAAAACTCGTTTAGAAGTTAATTTCCAAATGCCGTGCTCTCAGGGTCCCCTCGCCTAAATCCAGTGTCCCCGAAAAAAAATCCAAATCGGGCCCGGCGATTGCTAAGGCCGTTATTGCCTTGATGGTCGAGTGATCTAAAGCGTTCGCCTTTACCGATCACTGCCATCTCACCTCTGTCCGCGTGGCTTCGAGTCTCGGGCTCGGCCAGCATGGGTACGTGGGAAAGTTTGCCAGTAACTTCCCTAAGTTGATGGATCTAACCAGAATTTTTTCGGGGACTTCATCCACCAGCTATACTAGCAGCCATGTACAACCTATCATGCGATGAAAATGGCTCAATATGCCAAACAACAACAACTTACACGGTGCCGAGATTTATTGATTGTCATTTTAGAGTGTGTGTGGGTGGGTGGGTGTGGATAGAGTACTACAAGGAATAGAGACAAAACGTTCTAATTAAGGTATTGAGGGTGCTTGTTTGATAGTCCGATGAGTTGTTGTCCTGTAAGCTTCAAAACAGTTTCTGTTCATATAGAAGGCATAGTAAAAGTATATACAACTTTGTGGTAAAAAGATGTAGCGAGGCAAACATAATCAGTCTTAAGTCTTTTGCATTCATCAGCGGCAATCAAAATTTGAAATCTGAATTGTAAACGTTTTAACTAATTAAAACTATACTGTTGAGACTCTAGGTCTTCAAATATGTAACATAAAGAAGGTGAAACCAACAATTTAAGTACAAATTAAGAAGCAATTGATTTTCCTAAATAGAAAGTGAAAATTCAAAAGACACTCACAGTATTGCGAATTTAATTCCAAGTAATTCAGTATGTCCTATCACATGTCCAAAATATGGAATGTTCCTAATGAATTCCGGTATACTTGAAGGTCTTGATATAACACAATGATGCAATCCATAATGTCTTTTAATGAGTTTACAAATATCCAAAGTAATGTAATAATCCAAAAGTCACTTTAGTAATTCTAATCCATTTCTGAATCCAACAAGATAACTATAAATTCTGATCATAAATGAATTCACACTAGGGATGGACGGCTAGGGAAATTTTGCCCGACAAGGAACTACCCGTTCAGGCCGGTTAATTCAGGGTAGTGCTAAACCCGTCTATCCATAATTCCCACATACTGACATAAAACAGGAATGAATTATTTGTTTATCAAGTCCATATTTATACCAATTTTCACTTGACATATGTCATGAAGAAATTCAACAGTCAGTTTGATTTTAAACAAGACTGGCCTTGAACTAAAATGCTCGTAAAGAATCTGTTTAAAACTTATACTCGCGGACAACAGTTAAGCCCACAATATATATTAAATATAAATAAAACCTCCTTTCAGAAGAGAAGAAAAATGAACAAAATATTTCTTAAGTTTTACAAACATGTTGGTTTTGCTTGTTTGTGTTACTTAGTTTAAGACACTAGAGTCGTAATATAAATTGGGGGCTCCTCCAGTCTCTGAAATATTTCAAAGAAAGTTAAATTACTGTTGAAATTGGAATTAACTTTGCTTCTGATTTATTTAGTTTCACATATTGGAGAAATCTTTCGTGAAACCAACACACTTTTACAATGTTATCTAATGTAAAGAACTATGTTTTAGATCTTGCACAGGAAGGTTTGGTGTCTTTGAAAAAGGACGAATGGAGCTTGAGAGACTTTATTCTATTTCGAAAGTAAAAGCATCCTTAATAAAGCAAGAAATAAAAACTATTTTGATCCAGCATTTGGTGGGAAAGAAATTTTTGATAAAAGTGCCTTGGGTTTGATTAGTAAATCTCTAGCTTGCTCTGAAAGGAAATTAAAAGAATTGAAATTAAAAGAATTGAAATTAAAAGAATTGAAATTAAAAATATCAGATATAAATAGAGTTAAAATAACTTCCGTTTCATAAAGCAGGGATGGAAATCTAAAATCAGAAAGAGGAAAGAGGAAAGGGAGAGAGAAAGAGAGATAGAAAAAAGAACGGACACAAATGCAAATGCAAAAGCAAAGGGAAAATGAGGAGAACGAAATACGAACTCATATAAAGGAAAGAGAGAGGCAGAGACATGGCTTTGTCGAGATTATTGTTACAAGCCAGGAGTCTATGCTTGACCGAGCGGTGTCAATACCTTGTCGCGATTCCAGCTAGAAGTCATAAGTTTACCCCAAATTTCCAAAGACTTCTATACAACTTCAGTTGTAAATTAGAAAGCCCGACGTGTGTATTCTGTACATAAATTTTACTGTAATGAACTTGCCAACTACCTATCAACCGCACATCTACATAGTTTCTCTTCATCAACTTTCCGTACCGTCAGCAGTTCACGCTGTAGAAACACTACAACTATCCCCTAACACAGGGAACTATTTTAACTACGCCACCTTAGGCCGGTCAATCCATTGGTTTCAAGGTACATTACGCCAGTACAACTGCATCACCTTTGCCACCATGGCGACACAAATGGTATCTGCCGAGTCTCTTCTTGTTTATTCCATTGTGTAATACACCGGTTTCCTACCGTAAAAACTGCAACTGCAGTCACAGCACCAATGTACACCACTAGATTTTAATAAAGACTATGTTATTCATGGACAGTCATGCGGTTTGGGTCTGAATTCACTACTAATTGACCATGGCATCATGGAAACTCACTAACACTTTCTTTCCGTGACGTTTGCTCCTAGTAATTGGCTAATTAGTTCGGGCTAAGGAATATTTCCATTGCACCGAATACAAATAGTCAAACAAGAAATCACACAAATCTAAGAATTCCTTAAACGGGGCGCTATAATCAAATGCGCATCTCCAAATTTATTACATTATTTTCTACAATTCCTAAACCTTTGTCGATACGCCTCAGGTACTAATTCATAACCATTCAAGATACATTCATTAACTAAATCATGATCAGCACTTTGTTGTATCGACAATAAAGTGTAGACTTTATGAGTTTTGCCAATAAGTACACTCTTGTAATAATAAAGTCCAATGCTCTCTTGGCCATTTCAAGCTTTCAGCAAATCTCACAAAGTGAAGAAAGTATTTGTCTAGCACTTTTCCTGAAAAGGGGTACTAACCAAACATTTCTAGTAACATAAAATCCTGAACTTGTGTGTAAAGGTCGGTGGGGTGCTCCGCCTGTCAGATCCAGTTCTTTTAATCTATATTGTGTTTCCCTCTCTTCTCTCTGCATCTGAATTTCCTCTCCTCTTTTTATTTCGCTCTACCTGCATCTGATTTCCTTATCTTTTTTAATTTGCATTTCATTACTTCTCTCTCTCTCTCTCTCTCTCTCTCTCTCTCTCTCTCTCTCTCTCTCTCTCTGTGCATCTGTCTCTCCCTTTCCTCTCTCTGAATTTTCATTTCCATCATATCCTTCTTTAGCTGACGCTTTCTGAATTCGAATTTCACCTATCTGTTTTTAAGCTGTAATTCTTTCATTTCATATCAAAACCAGATACTTACTTATCAATTAAACCCAATTACTATTATCTAAAAACGTAATTTACAAGCAAATACTTGATCAAAATTTCTTTATCTCTTGCTTTGCTAAATAGACTTTTGCTTCAGAAAGATGATAACACCTTGCAAGATCACGCAACACGCCATTTTGTATAGACTCTAATCCTTCTTTTTGTAGGAATTACAAAAATATTCCCAACTTTTGATGGCATTTGAAATGTTGCTGGTTTCGCTAAAGATTTCGCAAATGTGTGAAATCAAAACTTTTACCAGTAAGAAAAAAAATTCCTAAACGAAGTAATTTAAATTTTAAAGGCAATGTTTAATGTCTCTGAAATATTTTAAAGAAATTCAGATCTTGGACAAGCCCCAAATTTATGTTATGACTCTAGGTCTTACAATACGTACAGAAAGAAAATGTAAACAACAATTTAAGGAACCAGATCAATGAGCAATTTATTTCCCGATAATACAAGGTGAAAATTAAAACGATGCTTACAGTATTGTGAATTACATTCATCATATATGTCCTATCTCATGTCCAAAATATAGAATGTTTCGAATGAATTGTAATAGTTCTTGAATGTCCTGATATAACACAAAGATGCAATCCGGAATGTCTTTGAGTCAGTTCACAAACTTCCAAAGTAATCTACTAATCCAAAAGTCACTGAGTGTTTTAGTATTTCTATTTTAAATAAATACTTCCTTTCGAATTAGTTCTGATTTCAACAGAAGAACTGCAATCTCTGACCACAAATGGATTCCAACCGAACGATCTAACACAGGAATGAATTATTGTTTATCAAATCCTTACTTATATGCTTTTTCACTTGACCTAAAGCATGAAGCAATCTAACAGAGAAACCGAGTTTAATTGGAAACAAGACTGACCCTGAACTCAGCTCATTGCAAACATTCTGGTTACAACCTACAATCACAGACGAAAGTTAAGCACATAATACATATTAAATATACACAAGAATTTTCACACTTCCATTGTGTGGTTCTATAACTAAGTAAACGTTCAGAAGAACCATGTCAAGGGTTTTATTTTAGAAACACTTTGTTTTCTTGTCATAGATGGTTAGGTATGTTAATTTTTTAAAAGAACTGGTATTGCATTATAATTAATTTCTTCGGCAATTTCAAATCATATTCATTATAAAAGTCCCCAACATTGGCCGCTTATTCTTCCATCAATGTATCAATTCGTATATTCAGAACAAGACATGTTTACGTTATTCCAAATCTTGATGTTTAAAGTTTTCAAATGTGTTTTAAAATTAAGTTGAATTAATATTGAAGTGTCCATTAAAGCGGTTGATCTTAAAATTGTACGATATGGTAGTTAAACGTTTGAGATTTTACTAGATACAGAACATAGTAGGAATATTGAAAGCCAATTAACAATTTAGTTCAGCTCCTGTGTTTATTATTACAATGCTTTCAAATTAGCTCTACGATCTATTAATTTGCATTCGCATTATTGATATTTATGTTTACTAGATATCAATCAGTCTCCCGTGATGTCGGCAACAACATCAACGACACCATCCACGGCAACATCAAAGACAACATCCAAGGCACTATTCTTAACAACTTCTGCCAGACAGCCCTCTACCCCATTGCCAATATCAACTGAAGTGATGGGACAAAAACGCACGTCAAGAAACGGAGGTTTTCATTATTTTCCAATACAGATTAAAATGGTCACAGCTTTCTTTGTACAATCTCCTAAGCAGTTATCTCACATGATGTGATAGACGAAGTTTCTAATTGGGCATGCGTTGTTTCAGAACAGGCACTTTATGTGTGAAAGTTCATCTAATACACATGCCAAAATTCTTCAATGTCACTGTAACAGTTGTAAGCTAGTTAACTAGTTATCTGTTGTCAAGTTTATAAGTCGGTAATTCGAAAGGAAATAAAACATGTATAATACTGTTGCAAAAGTAACTAACAATGATTATTTTGCGACCTCGACAGAAATCCTCTCCTTCTTCCAATTTATGTTTGTCACTGTCTCTGTGCTAACAACATGATGTGTGCATCGTCGGCCGCATTTAAAAGTGAAGCAGTAAACTATTGAAATATTGGTTTTCATACAATAATATCGTCTTCTTCTGAAATGAGAGCAGTCTTCCTGAGTAATCAGTGCGAATTTATTAATGGTTTGCTTTCGTATGGTTAATTATATTCAGTATTTCTTGCAGAAAAAGTATTTAGGAGATCAGAGATGAATCTTTCAGATTAAATGTTTTCTTATTAGATGGAGAAAGAATATATTAATATGTATATGTACAAATTATTTCTCACGTTCTTGATTTTAAATTAACTTAATGGTTTCTGTCTTACATGCTGATGTCATAGACACGTGTTTTTGTTAGATTTAACACCAACACCAAGATCTAAAGAGCATTCAACGATAAGATCTAGGACAACATTGACAACAGAGTCCTTGATAATATCCTCGACAACACAAACCAAGAAGCCGTCTTCCCAAATGTTATTAAGAACCAAAGCAAAGCGTGAGCCATACATGTCAAGACACGAAGGTTTTTCATTGATTCTCGAGACACGTTTAAATTTCCTGTTGGTTTCCATTCGATTATCTTCTGCACATTGTTTAGTGTTAAAATGTTCACGGAAAGGAACCTCACACTGTTGCGATAGTCTATATTCATGTGCAAC
>JAECUM010044424.1:0-15742 GCA_016617855.1 Megalonaias nervosa | reverse complement strand
CACTTGATGGACTTTGGTTACACGCATACCCAATCACAAATACATCTGCAGGTTTTGAATGTGTAATACATAATTGTGTTTGGTCCAAGACTTTGTACCAGTTTGGTTCATTCAGCGTATTTGTGACCAGCTTCACTGATGATCAAGCACTGATATGGGAACAACCATGTATTGGGCACTGACGGTGTTTCTGGTGCCAGAGAATAATCATTGTGTGCATCATATAAATGATTGGGATATTCCAGATCAGTTTCAGAGATGTACCTGTGATCACTGTTGATGATGTGATCATGCACATATTTTTGTAGATCAGTGTATGTAGAATCAATCCACTGAAATCCACCAACCAGAAGTGGTTGCATCATTGCCCATCGATAATGGTTATTTGTATGGTCATTTGTATCTACATACATGATGCAACTATTGGAGTCAGCAGGGTCATATTGGTCCACATTTAAGTAGTTGGCACGAACGTATCTGTGACTTGACATGGATATTCCGCCACAAAGTGATCACTCAATAAACAGATGCTGATCAGTGTCATTGAGCAATTCCTGATCAGTTTTCATTTTGGACAGCAATTCATCCCAATCCATGCCCGGTGACAAGAAGTAATGCACGGGATTGAGCTTGTACATGTGCATGGCAGTATCATGAAATTTCTAAAAACACATCAATGAGCAACAGCACATCATGTGCAGATACAGATCATAATGGTCACCAAGGTTTTTGCACTCGAATGCTGACCAAACTTTCTTTGTATGTTCATTATTTTCTTCTGAGATACCTTCACATGACAACAATGAATAAAATGCTTTGATTGGTGGCAACTGAGTTTCAGCAAATTTGTTCCAGTTGTTCATGTACTTATGGATATACACCTTTTGTCGTCAGCAGGTCTGTATTGGTTGGACAGTATTGACAAGTGATTTTGAAATTTTTTACTCAGTATTGGTTGGACGGTATTGACAAGCGATTTTGAAATTTTCTGCCATCAGATTGTTCACTAACTTGTCCAAAGTCAAATTCATAAACTGTGTCAAATCAGTAAACTGCAATTGTCTCTGCTCTAATGTCATGTGTTTTTCCATGTTGTTCGGGATCATGCTTATTGGTGATTTTGATGCTCTGGCAACTGCTTGCATTATTATAAATGGCCATCATGGCACACAGGGATTGTTGTTTTGTTGGGGTAAATTTGCAGCTGCAAATTACATGCATTGTTTGCACCACTGATGTGACAGTGAAAACAAACTTTGGAACTGAGATTTTTAGTTTCATCGTAGGGTGGGCTTTGCTTGTCAGTAAAAGTTTTTCACAAATCCAGCAGTGAGTGGCTGCAGAAATCTCACAATTATTATCATCCATCATAATTATATCAGCTGGTGAATAGAGCTGTTGCTGAATCCATTTTGCCGTAACTTTGATTGATCTGAGAAATACCTCATCTGTGTTTAGTGCACTAGCACACTGGGCATGATAAAAGGACTAGCAGCTTTGTTTTTCCATCACATCGAACTACTGCATAACAAAACCCACATGGGATTTGTTCAGCAACTTGCACTGTTTGATTGATATCAGGTGCATTTGTCTCTGTTAACAGAGCAGGGTGTTTTCGACTGAAACATTCAGGCATTCAAAATCTTGATGGACAATATATGGGACTTTCATCTTTTGTTGTACTGCAGTAAATTTGACAGTGTTTTTACCAGGCTCTGGCATAATTGTGCACTGTGGTTTTTCACTGATACCAGCACAAAGTCATGACTGGTGAGCAGTTCTTGGGTGTTAAATACATGCACACAATGTCTGCATTGATATTTCTTTCCCATGTTCTTACTGTGTCGGTTAAGCAGCAGAGCAAGATTTTTTATCCATACATAGTGTGATATAATTTCTGATTCTGATTTTGTTTCTTTCATTTCACTCAGCAACAACAAATCAATCTGAGTTTGCCCATGGGGAGATAGTGCCAGCACATATAAGCCTTTCTCATAACTGAATGCATTAACATTGATACCTGGGTTAATTGTTTCAGATTTGTTTAGTGTGGCTTTAGTAACCTGCTCAGGAAATTTTATGTCACCAAAGTTGAGTTCACCCAGGTGTTGCTGATATTTTCGGGGCAGGTCTTAGTTATCTCTGCCTGGATATAATGCCAATAAAATTGCCCATTCAAAATATCTTTCAACATTTTTAAATGCTTATAACTGACCTTGGTGGGACCCAGTTTGGTGTTGGTATGTAACTGGATCCATAAAACAGCTGATACAGTGGGAGATGAACATTCATTTGCATACATCTTTTGAGACTCCATCCTAATCCTGCATTGGTATATTTCTCCAGTGTTTTGAGAATCTGTCCAATGACTCTGCCAATTTAATCATTGATGGCCTGCTGTCTTTGCAGTTCAGGATTACACGAGCACCACTGTGGATCCATGGAGTAGCAATTTTTTTTCTTTCCATCCCACTCACGACTAAGCGGCATAGGCAGATGGGCACTAAAAACAGTGTCTGCTTTATCCCCAGTATGACTAAAGTTTTGTAACACCACTATGATTCCAGGAATCATATTTGTTGTTTTACTGGTATTTTATTTGTAATTGTTGCTGTCGTTCTTGCAGTGGCAACTGGGGGTGGTGGATTCAGTACAAATATGGGTCTAAATAATTAAAGTATGTCTGCCTTTCTAATATGTTTTTGAATGTATATTCCATGCTGTTGTGTGATCTGTTTTAGCTGTGGCACAGTAGGCATGTTTATACTAAGGGGAGGGTGAAGCGTCTTTCTGAATGCGAAATTCTGTTGATGGCTTGTTTTATTTTTTTTTGTGCATTTTACCAGGATCAGAAACTGCAGTCACTTCAGTCCTGGTTATTATTTCATTTATTTCTGTTTTATTGTTATGTCTGTTTGTGCTTGTGCAGCCACAGGTGTTTGTGGTCTTGATTTTTTTCTGCATGTTTTATAGTACTCATGAACAGATCCACAAAGCTGGCAAGGTTGATTATGTGATTTGACCCTGATGCCACATTTAAGGCAGGGTCATGCACCTAGGCCATCATGTAACACCTGCATGCTTGTTTTACAGTTCTCATAATTGCATGTTCTGCCAAAGAGTTTTTATTGTCCAAAGCAGACAGCTTTGAATTTGTTGCATCCCAATGCCACGGAGCTTCCTATACATAAGGGCAAGCATTTTATCTAATAGGCAGAAACACTGCTACATTTCAATTGACCTATTGCTGCTTTTTTATTTCTTCCTGTGCATCAGGTGGTACATGAATTTCAAGGCTAGGTGGATAGCAAGTCTTACAGAGTCTATTATGTGACTATGGTAACTCGAAATTTCAGATTAGACATTCTCAGATAAAATAGCTTGTTATTATCATTGGCATCACCAAAGTCATTTGCAAATCCAGATAAGTTAAATTCCGGTACCTCATCAGCCCAAATGAGTTCGAAAGACCGGTCATGACAGAGTGCTGCACCAACTCGAGTAAAACCAGACTCATTTGCATTGAAATCCAATGACATCAAATGTCCTGGAGCACTGGTAAATTTCTTTCAAAAGTATTTGCCTCATTGCTTTTGGCAATAGCATCAGAAAATTTTTGTTGATTCTTGCATCTTTCCGCTCCTGCATCCTCATAATACCTTTCATATATCCACTGAAGAGAAGTGAGTATGGATGCCACTCATTTGCATATGGCCCAAAAACATTTGTTTAATTAGCCTGCTCTTGAATATCCTCATCACTGACCTCATCAAAAATATCACTCACTTGAGATGCAGTTGGTGAGTTATTTTTCTTTTGTGGGTGTACACTTTCATGTACAATATTCTTCAGATTCTTTTTATTTGTCTCAAAAATCTGCTCCAATTTATTTCATTCTATTTCTAAGCAACTCCCAGATTAACCAACTTAACAGTGTGTCCTGAGTTTGTTTCATAGAATGTATGCAACATCTTCTATGCTTCTTTGATAAATCCATACAAATCATTCAAACGATGCAGCATACATAGTTTATCTGTCATATTTTATATATTCCAGTAATTTGGCAGGTTTATGCCACTTTTAAAGATCTCCATAAATTCCTTCAGTATGCTTTGAGAGTCAGTGACCTGCCTACCACTCACATTGGTATATAAAGCACCACATATTTCTTTAAAGCTAAAATAATCACATGTCAACTAATATATTTCTCTCTTTGTCATTACAAAAATCATGCTATAGAGGCAGTGCAAGCATAGCTGTGGAGGAAAATCAATACAGAGCTTTTTGTTGATATAGTAATACAAGCCTGTCTGTATGCAGTAGATTTATTCATTTTGTTTATTGATCATTACCTTATGCTTGCCTGAATAAGTACACTCTGCTGGATTTAATTTCTACAGTCACAGAAAAGAGTAATATCAAAGGCTGGTGTTTCACCCTGTTTTGGAAACCCTTTGTGGCACTTCCATTTAAACAAGACTCTACCTTCCCCCCATGACTGGCTCACTCATGTCACATGTGTGTGTGGGATTCTTGCACCCTTGTGGACAAAATTAAAAGTGATCAACAGGCGATGCTTGCATGTGGGTTAAATTGTCATGGGTGGTAGAGGCAAGGGTGGGTCGAAAGGCCACAAAGGGTAATAAAAAAGGCAAAACCCCTAGTTTTATACTACTTCCTTTCATTCAGGATCTGATAATTGTATTGATAGGTTTCCTTCCTAGTTCTGAATAAAAAATATAAATGAGAGTGATTTTCCTCTTTTAGAGTGTTCCTTAAAAATTTGATATCCAAATTTTAAATTATTGTGATACTTTTGAGTCCCATAACTTCACACCCATATAGTAAAATGCGCAATAAAGTATGATCAAAAAAATATAATTGCAGGTCTCTGGGAAGATTGAAGTATCTGATTTTTCAGTAAAGTAAATGCAAGGCTTTTCTAGCTTGATCAGTGTTGTATTTAATTGACTTAACAAACATTCAATTTTTGGAGAAAAAAAACCCCTAAATATTTTAAATTCAGAATTTATTAGAATATTGTCAATTGTAAATTAATATTTATTATTTTTGTGCATACAGAACATCAAAATATTTGTCTTTGCAAAATTGATACTCAATTTCCATGGCTCTGAGTATTTGTAAAACATACTTAAATTATGTTAGAAAGATTGGTTCTCAGTACCAAAAATTACAGTGTCATCAGCATAAAGCAACATAAAAAATAAAAAATTCAAAGGAAAAATGACATATAGTGATCAGAAAAGTTTAACTGTACACTAGTGCACTCATTTTCTAACATAGTTGTCTAAGTCATTTAGACTCATGATAAATAAACTTCGCTGAAAGAAAGCAGAGAGCTCTCCTGCATACCTTACACAAGGTTTGATTTTATGATACATAGGATATATTACTGTAAATATTTTTCCATTGTCATTGTTATCTAATAGTTTCATCCACAGCCCTATCCTCCAGACATTGTCAAAAGCACCACTAAAATAAGTTTTTAAAATTTCAGTAAGAGTGTGAAGTCAGAATATATGCTCTATAGTTGAATATCATGGCCTGAATCCTGCTTGGTTCATGATTTCACCTTTGAAGGATCATTATGAATGTCATAAAAATCTCATAACTTCTGATGTCATTTTTCAAGAACAGACTCAAAAAGTTTACTAAAGCAGTTCAAAATTATGATAGGTCTGTTATTTTCAGGTGAGCTTGGGTCACTTGTCCACATATGTATTGGTCTGATAATTTCTTTCAGGCCACGCATCCGGAATCAGACCAGTGTGAAATATCATCTTGAAAAAAGAGACTAACAAGGGCATAAACATACTAGATGTACATTTTACACGTTCATGTTTTGTTTATTCCTAAGACTTTTAAGACAGTTGATAAATTCTGACTGAATAATTGCAGAATTAAGAATTTCATCATTGTAATTTTCATTGTCAATATTCTTATCTTTTTAAAAATCATAGAGTTCTTTGAGTTTTATTTGAAGAGCACTTTAAAAACAGTAAATGCCTGGTGTAAAGAGTCCCACAAATACAATATTTATTGGTGTATGAAACATACATCCAGCTGAAAACAACATTGAACCAGATCTGCTGTCACAATTTTCTCTTGGATCAGGATATGCTTGCTGTTCCATCTACTGTTAATTTCCAATGAACAACAGTTGACAGACATTATTCACATCATATAAATTTCCATATTTTATTTGAATGAAATAGCAATGAACATTATTGGAATTGGCACTTGAGCAGGAGACAGTTTGAGCTAGATGCATGGAGAGTCTAATGGTTTACTAAAAAGACTGGTTGAGATTTTGCAACAAAACGTTTCAAATAGAAAATGCATTTAAATTGAAATATTTGCTGTGATATCTCTAAAAGTAGATGTTTTGAGAGTTACTGAACTTACTCATAGCAACAGCAACAAAATACCACTGCTGTTTTTGCCATCATTCTCTGGCAGAACATTAGTGGTAATTTGGCAATGATTAAAAGTGAAAATTATCAGAAGATGGGGTTGTGCCCAATTCATGTCTGCTACTTGAAATAAAATCAAAGATTCATAAAGCTATTGCTGTCATTCCCCTAAGTGATCTTTTTAAAACTTTAACTGTACCTTCAGGGCTAGAATTTAACTTTTATTTAATTGCATTTTTTCACAAGCGAAGAAAACTAAAATTTACAAAATCATTTTTCTGCTGTTTCTAATGTTATTAACTATAGAGGAACTTCAGTACTTCAACAGTTTCAAGTGCAGTGTTTATTATTATGTTAAATAATTAAAAACACACATGTACAACTGAATTGTTTTTCTTGTTGATAAATGAAGTCTGATTTATCATCCATGTCTGTACTTTTGGACCATGCATGGTTCATTCACAGTCAGCCTCAAGAACATATAAGGCATAGCAATTTTGTTTTTAGGAATAGACAGGACAATATGTGACAACTATCTGTGACCTGTCATCCTTCATAACAAACATGATGCTACATGTCTACAGCATGATGCCTCAGAGCTAGACATCACTATAAACTGCTACACTGCAGACATCATAGCAATATGACTACAATTGTTAAAGCTACATTAAAAATTAAAAAACATGCACACAGTAATAGACCTTATCTTGCTGACAACTTAGAATGTTCTAGAAATTAACTTTTGACTCTTATCCTGGTTCTATTTTTCTGTCTAAGTTTACTTGAAAAATGGCTCCTTCTTGCCTTACCATCTTGAAGCAGAATAAGTTTCATTGTTATGTTCAGTTTTTCATTTGGGTGGAATTATTTATTCAAATAATTATTTGCTGCAATTACAAAGTGCTCATCAGAAATATTCTTAGAAATATTAATTTGGAATTATAGTGAATTCAGACCAGGACATTTTTGGATTATATTATTTCGATACATCAAAAGACTATACATATCACCACACTCTAGGCCCCTGGCACATTAGTGTATCTGAGACTACAGGCACATCAACACATTCAGTATTGGAACTTATTTGGAATACCACTGGAATTCAGTTGGAACTTCATATATTTGGACTTGCGATAGAACTTTTATGACTGTTTGGGATTTAATTCACAATACTGTGATAAAAATGACATCGGGGGACAAATTTCATTATTTGTTTATTTGTCCCAAATTTCACAAAGAATGGAGTATGTTTCTATTACCGCAACTAACCTTTGGAAAGTTACAAACCTTATTTGCCACCTAAAATCGCAAAATTCTCCAAAATCTTGCCAAATTTGTTACTGTAATAATGAAAACAATTTCATACACTTCTGCTCTCTGTGGAAGCATAAATTTTCCATACTTCACAACAATATAATTTTTCTCCCTCTTACAACTTTTGTACACACCATGAGAGACATTGTGCTCTTCAGAAACAATGTTACATGTATGTACCCAATGATCTCTGAAACATCAGAATGTTTAGTCTTTGCTTTGATTGTAAATGTTGCCCTATGATGTGATTTGTATCTCCATATATTAGTGGCCTGAGATTTATTTTTGTTAATAAAGGTTTTTTTGTTCTGTTCTGTTCCACTAAACCTGGCACAGAAAATTAAGGAACTGGCTCAGTCATACTTGTCCATTTGGCAAATAATCAAGGGACTGGCTGGTCATGCTTGTCCACTTAACCTAAAACTGACATAAAAGGGACTGGCTCAATCATGATGTCCACTTGGCCTAGAACAGATAATCAAGGAACTGGTCCAGACATACTTGTTCACTTGACCTAGAGCAATCATCAAGGAACTGGCTGAGTTATGCTTGTCCACTTGGCCTAGAGCAGACAATCAAGGAACTGGCTCATTCATGCTGTTCACTTGACCAAGAACAAACAGTCAAGGGACAGGATCAGGTATGCTTGTCCACTTGACCTAGAGAAACCAATCAAGAGATTGACTCAATCATGCTGTCCACTTGACATAGAACAGACAATCAATGGACTGGATCAGTCATGCTTGCCCACTTGACCATAAGCAGACAATCAATGGACTGGCTCAGTCATGCTTGTCCGCTTTACCATAAGCAGACAATCAATGGACTGGCTCAATCACACTGTCCACTTATCTAGAACAGACAGTCAAGGGACTGGTTCAATAATGCTTGTCCACTTGACCATAAGCTGACAAACAATAGAATGGCTCAGTCATGCTGTTCACTTGGCCTAAAGTAGACATCAAGGGACTGGCTCAATCATGCTTGTCCACCTGACTACACTTACTAATGAGCAGAACGTGGGGGGGGGGGAGCTGTCCAGAACATGTTGTGTAAAACTTATTATTCCTGCATGAATGAGTACTAATTTTAAGTATATCCTGAAATGTTCATGAAGAATGGTTTTAAGATAGCAGTGTTATGACTGTTAAAATTTGTATATGATACAGTATATAGAGACATCGGATCTGCATGTCCAGCATGCATTTTACATAATCCATCACACAGCAGATATTATTGGTTTATTCATACATAGATATTTGCAAATGTTGCAGTTTGACAGACTTTTTGCAGTTGGATAAATTTTTTTAAATAAATTACCAGCTAATACGAACATCAGTACTCTATTGTGATCATTGTCTTGTTAAAATCAGGTGTACACTAGGACAGGTTTTACTGTATACTACTTAGAAGTTATGAATTTCTCCAGAAATATTTCATTGTACATTAATTATATTTTTCAACTACTTAATTCTCCTGGAGACTTGATATCTCAATTACATATCACATTGTTTGTGGATTAATGTATATGACCATCTACAGTTGTTGTTATAGGGTTTAATGCCATTTTTCAGCACAATATAGGCTATACATGCCGGCCAGTATTAACGGTGGAGGAAGAACCCGGAAAAACCCGGAAAGAACCACCGACCCACAAGAAGCTACTGGCAAGCTTTCTCACATACCCACATTGGTTGAGGCCTGAGACTCGAACCCACGTAGACAGAGGTGAAATGGTAGTGATCCATAACGGTGAGTGCTTTAGACCACTTGGCCACTTGGGGCCCCCACTATCTACATTAGTCTCCAGACCATGAGAATGCAGATCAAATATTTCTTTTGGAAAACAAAAACTGGTCTCAGAAAGAATAAAGCATTGTGCTCAGCTTTTTTCATGGGAATTTTTTGGTTATTTATTATTCTGGGACATAGTGAGAACTTATTTTCCCAGACATTTTGTTATTCAGGTTATGGTGAACCTGTTTCCCCTGATTCTCATGAAATCCCCCAAAATGTTTAAAAGGATTGTTGTTAAAGGAGTCTTCAGCTGCCTTAGATAAGGATCTTGAGACATCAAGAGGCACCTGTTCAACTCCAAAAATAATGTTTGTCTGGCCATTTTGTAATACTGTATTACTTTTATATTGAGAAAAATTGCAATATTTTTCACAAATACAACTTGAAATGCAGATAAATTTTACTTTATCGCTTTGAAATATATAGTTTTAAGTTATAAAACATTTTTAGAAATTACTTCATTTTTTCAAAGTATGCTTTATTTTTTTTAATTAACTCTACTTAATGAGTGACTAGGGTGGGGTCTTGAAAGCAGCTTTTACTTGATATATGGTAGAAAGCAGTAGTTTTCATTTTTAGTACACTTCAGGATTGCATTGCCAACAGCCATCGCATGTTTTTAACATTTTGATCTTTCTATACTGCAGGACACAAATAGTAAAAATTCATCACAATACTTACTGATCTTTCTTCTCTTATGGTAAACCCAAATGCCTGTTGGCAAATCCTTCCCCCACTTTTCAGAACACTGTATGACTAGTCCCTGGGCTTATCTTAGAAGAAATATAAATGAACCCCATCCTAACCCTTCCACCCACTTTTGATAAATCCTTCACTGATAATGAAGTAATTATTTGCTGCAAGATTTGCTCTTGTAATTGCCAACTTTTCTGTTGCAGACATTCCTAAAATTCTCTTTTTGGATAACTTTCTTTTTCATTTGACATTGCTTACTTGTTTATGTAGGTGGCATAAGAACTGTTTGATGTAAAATAAATAGAATAATTCAATTGCAGTGTAATTTGACACTTTTCCCAGGATTTAATTTTTATCTCTGGTAGATTGGTAGACATGAGTGGGTAGACATGACTGAAATAATTGTACCTTGCACCAACTTTTTTCAATTAAATGTTTACAATTCTAAAGATGGTCTCCTAACTTTAATTCAACACTGATAACATTTCTTACACAAGATTAATTCAGTCATGCTAAAATTTATAGGTTTTAGCAAAGTCAGCAAATCTGACTACATCAGAGTGATTCTCGATTGTGCTTTGCAGATAATGGTGGAAGTTTATATCTGAAAATTTACAATAAGCTTAACATTTTGTCATCAGAGGCTTGGCACTAGGTCTCTAACCATTTTTAAAAAATGTGCAGTTTATTTTTCAGATCAAGCCATAACATGATAAAAAGAGAAAAGCAAAAGATATTGCAACACAAGGCAATAGCATTAGTTGGTAAATTCAACAAGGATTCCATTGGTCAGAATGAAACCATGTGATCAGGTTGAGCTACATTTATTGGGAGCACTCACCAGTTATTATGTACTTTTGAGAGAGTGACGTATGTAAGGTGAAGTTGTTTGCATTTAAAACATGCACAGTGGAGAGAATGTTGGCATACCGTTATGCTACTTTGATGTAATGTGGCTGACATTTCTTTGGATATTGTACTTTTGGAAATTGTAAATGATCTTAGCACACTGCAAACTAAAATAACTGCTCCCTTGTTCTCCAAAAATCAGCCTGAAATTGTCTAAAGTACACTATCCTTCACAGCTATTAAAATAGGGAAAATGAATTTTGCCAGACTAGACAATACCAGCTTCTGAAAGTGCAATGAACAAACTACCAAATATACAAAATGTAAAAAAAAGTTATTGGCTCTTTTTTTTACAATTTACCTCTGAAGTTCAGGAAGTGAAAATGACCAAGTGGAGCTAGCACTTTTTTGAAAGGTGCACATCTGGAGTAAGGCCAAACTGTATACTCTATAACCAATATTACACCCATCAATCATACACCAAAATAAAGAGAATTAAAGGCTCTTTGAACAATATCTAAGATATACAAGGTCTTTTTTAAATACCCAGTATAACCAGTGAGGAAACCCAGGGAAATTCTTTTTCTTTAAAATTCTAACCCCTATGCACAATACGAAACTGTAGAGTGCCACCATTATAAACCATGTTTGGAGAACTATTTTTTTTCTGAATTAGTGTATTCTTGCACTTAACAAGGATTCTGCTTTTATTTTATATGTAGCATAATTTGTTCAGTCCTCAAGTATATGAATAATAGTTCTGGAATTAATATGAAAATCCAATGGCTTCATCTACTTGCAATTGTGACAAATGTTTTTAAATTTCTTAATTAAATTAGCTTGTGCATCATAATCTGGAAACAACAATTCTATCTCTGTATCTGTCTATCTATCTATCTATCTATCTATCTATCTATCTACCTACCTACCTACCTACCTACCTACCTATCTATCTATCTAGCGATATGATGGAAAAATTGTTAAAGCTACGTTAAAAATCCAAATCACACACTATCTATCTATCTATCTAGCTAGCTATCCATCCATCCATCCATCCATCCCTCCCTCCCTTACAAATTAAATTTCTTTTAAAGCGTTGGTAAAAAGCAATTTTGATATACCATTGCTGTTGGTATATCAAATTGTGATCTGCCCATGGTGCATTAATTCGCATATGTAAATATTTTTTCAACATTAGGTTATAATTCAGCAGTATGTTATTGTTTCCATATTATCTAAATCTGTGATGAATTTCCACTGTTTAATCATTAGCAGTATACTCTCTGCTTTCGCTTTGATATCTCACTCATGCATAAGCGAGGGAATGTGGGGAAGTCTGTGGAGTGAGAGATAAAAAGAAAACTGAACTTGCACCAAGTAACCTATAAGAACCTGGGACTTGGTAATGGTTAGTATATACATTCAATGGGATTTATAATACAGTGTTCACAATACCAGTGATACAACGTTTCAATAGCCTGTCAAGATTGTGTGGTAAATCTATTGGTTAGGAGGAAGACACATAGTGTAATCTATTCCATGCTTTGTTTGTTTTTTTTATTTTTTTCTTCCTGTTTTTTAAACCTATTAATAAGTGCCAAAAACTAGATTATTGAATATTAAAATGTCTGAAGGCCACTCTACCCTACCCCCAGAGCCTTTCTATCTCACTGCGTTGGTTGGTTGTTTTTGTAGGGTTTAACGCCATTTTTCAGCATAAGATAGGCTATACGTGGTGGCCAGTATAAATGGTGGAGGAAGAACCCGGGAAGGCCCCAGAAAGAACCACCGACCCACAAGAAGCTACTGGCAAGCTTTCTCACATACCCACATTGGCCAAAACCGAGACTCGAACCTATGCAGACAGAGGTGAGATGGCAGAGAGCCATAACAGTGGTTTCTTTAGACCACTCGGCCATTCGGGGCCACGTGTTGGTTGGTAAGGCTGCAGTAATCGACCAAGAAAACATAGGGATGGGCAGTGAATAAATGCCTTTATGGTAAGTCTCCCCGACCCCTCCACAGCATCTCTCTCTCTCTCTCCCTGTCTCTGTCTGTCTCTGTGGACCATAAAATCTGTGGAAAAAAAGAGTTCATTGAATTTTAGCCTGTGTCATGCAACAATATCTCTGGACCATACAGTTTGTGAAAAAAATGAGTTTGGTGGATTTTTGCCTGTGTCGTGCAATGATATCTCTGGGCCTATGAATGATGGCAAAATGTAGTCCCACAAACCTACAGAAAGGGGAAACTAGAAAAGTACGAGGATGGAAAAATTGTATTCTCAGTAACTGTAATAATTAAATCATAATAATGACTTTAATCAACTGTAAATACATTTAAATGTTTGAATTACCTCTTGCTGGTTCCTCGTTTCACTTGGTTTATATTTCCCACTCGTTTCTTTATGTTAGGCAGTATGTGAATGGCTGCATGTTCAGTGTTTAAATAGTTCATCATGCTCTGTTTGTAATACTCTACTTTCTTTATTTAAAACCATCTTTCATGTTTAAATCATAAGTGCCTTATATTTATTTAATCAATATGAATGAAAACAGAAGAACAAAAAATAAAATAAAAGCCACAACATATTAATTTGCACGATTGCAATTACTTGCAAAATTTAAAGAACTACATTTTGTGGCGGACACACTGGACTGGGCTATGCACTGTTCATTCTTTCTGTCAATACACAGTTACTTGTAGTGAATCTCAACAATGCAAGTATGTGTATTTATATGTGATTAAAATATATGTATAGTATGCCTGCTGTATCTATGATATACCACATGAAAAATTCATACATCTTGTTGTATATGAATGACACAGAATGATACAGTGTACATTACACACACACACACACACACACACTTGCATGCGAGTCCAATTGCACAGACAACTGTACACATCCAGATCTGTTTGACAGATCTGGGTATATGGAATTTGTTAGCAGTAATCACTTTGTGGCATAGCTGCTAAATAAGTGACTTTGCTATCTGATGATTTACTATCCAATTTTGGATATTATCCCTATGCCAAACATCTCTAAGATTATGTCTTTATGTTAAGAGCACAAATTAGTTCCAAACATGTGGCCCCATTACTTTGTTAATTTTCATTACTTATTGAAATCAATCTAATACATCTCTTGGTTGTAATTTTAAACAAAACACAATTCTTTCATAGCAAGTGTGTTAATGTGTGTTTTTGCAAAGCATAAATTTCTGATGGTTATTGGAGGACTTCTGTCATCAGGTCTTCATTTTTTGGAAGTGCATAGTTTTGCACATTGCAAAGCTCTTCAATTTTGGGAGTAAGTACATCTTGCTTGTAGTATGCAGTTCCATAATGCCTAAATAGAAGTGATTGGTTTTTAAAACAACACCAGAACTTGTGAAGTTTGAGGAGTAATCAGTAGAACAAACAACATAGACCCTGATCTGTTGGTTCATTATGCAATGACTGATAAGAGTAACTGTTGTTTGCAGTTGGATTCAACTTGTACATGAATATATAACAATATGTTCCACTGCATTGTTGCAGCTTTAGACCAGACCCACACTTACAACAGCAAACCAATATATTGAAGGACAAAGCTGCCAAAACTTGGAAGTTAAAGTGGTAATTAAAGCAATGGTTTACTGCAGTTTAAGTTGCTAGATGCACTCACTTTTAAGCCAGGTCCAACCCCAAAAAACACAGACCTTTGTCTGACATTGCATAATGCATCAAAAGATCAGGGTCTGTGTTGTTTGTTCTACTGATTACAAACTGCATAGACCAGATCTGCCAGCATGTTATACAACAACAGATCTGGTTCTATGCAGTTTGCAGTGGGATTTAACCTATATATGAGCACATACAGTACTGTGACATGTCAAGAGCCTAAGACAAAAAGAAACAAAGGTTATTTGTCACTTGATATCTCAGTATTTTCAATAAATTCTTACAATTCATGCCTTTTGTTAATGGCAGTTATGCTTAAACTTGTCAAATAGATCATCAAACTTAAGATCTCTTTGTAGCCTATGTTTCTCAAATAGTTCTAACTGCAAAGTCATGTTACTGGATATGTAGATGATACAATGATGATGTCATCAGTGTTCAGACAAAAGTTAGAGTGGCCTGTATTATATTTTCAAGTGATCTGCATTTAGTTGTGTGTTTAACTCAATTTTGTAAATCACTATTCTGTGCAGGTTTGACTTGCTATGCATATATGCATCATAAGGAGAACTACACCACTCAGACAAAATTTGGTCACTCTGATATACACTTTGGTATTTTCATATTTAGGTTTTAATGTCAGTAATACATAACCTGTTGCTGTTGAATGGCTGGCTCTTTTCTGGACCTTGACCATATGATGAGATCTCATCTTCCTATAGAGTGAACTAGAAGGTTCTGGTGTACCAGAATGTCCCTGGTCCAACCCATACCTTACCCATGCACACAGTCCTTTTTCCATTTGCAGACATTACTGTTGTTTTAATTTATGCTGAAGAGAAATTATCTTTGCTTTGTGCATTAACATCACAGTTTGAGATTTTTCCTTATGTGCCTCACTTTCATCATATGGTATTGCCACTGATGAAGCATTTTTATGTATGAATCTCTCTCTCTCTCTCTCTCTCTCTCTCTCTCTCTCTCTC
>JAECUM010044423.1:0-10426 GCA_016617855.1 Megalonaias nervosa | reverse complement strand
TGTGTGTATGTGTTCAAATTATATGCCTACATTTAAATGCTATATGGAAAAACTTAACTTAGGTTCTTCTCTCTAACAATATTTTGTGATCGTGATTGGTGCAGCCTCAAAGACTTTTATATTCAACAATTTCATTTGTCATTGACCTATTTTATTTACTGTTCTATGCCAGTGCTAGGTCCGAATTTACCTGCAGCCCCTGAGAACGTGAAAGCTGTGCAGGTCGGGAAGAGCGACGTTCTTGTGACGTGGGAAATACCAGAATCTCATAGAATCCAGCATCTGGTAGGCTTTCAAAATCACCGTAATACCACTGAAAAGCTCGTTAGCTAATGCTGCCAATGACAGCGTTGAGCATAACAGATTATGCGTTTGAGAATTCAAATATGAATTTTGTGAGTCCGACATTTGAATTTTGTATCATATTAGAATGATGAACTAAGTTCGTTAGCTATAAAGAATGGAACAGACATGATATCAAATTTTATGAACCGTTATCCAATCAAAACAAATTTTAGAAATAGGGCTGTAAAGAAAAAAAATCAAGCATATAATACTTCACATGGCATTTTTAGTATAAAAGGCGTTTCAAACCAGCAGCGACGTTTTGTTATATTAGAACTTGAAGGATGGACGCCATTTTTGTTGTTGATTATATGGGTTTATAATGTGGTACTAAAGGGAGATAACTTATCAGGATAAATATGACAAGCTCAAAAATCGATAATATGTTAGGCTCAGCTCGCGTTATGTTTATTCTGCCTGACATTCAATGACACCAAAGTTATTTGTCATCGTGATTTGCCCGCGCGAGATTTCAGCTTCCACTAAAGAAATAATATTGTATCGTTCATATATGTATTGTTTCAATTAATATTAATCTCATTGCATGTCATAAGAAACTATTCGCTTCTTACAAGTTACTAGATTGGTATGCAATATGTTTAATCAACATTTTCTCGTTTGAGAGTAGGGATCGCAACTAAGTTAATCCATTCCAGAAAGTTTTATACCTATTTCCATCCCCCATCCCGAAACTTTGTAGATGGTCAAATGGGCTTAATTTCAACACTCTGCTCCAAGTGCACCCTGTCAATCAGCTTCCCATTTTACGCAGGTAGTCAACGTTCCTGCCTGGCCACCAGTGGCCGAGTAGTCTACGGCGCTCGTCGTTACAGATCATTGTCATTGTAACGTAGTCTCCTAGGGTATTTTTGCAAATATCGTAGGATGACGTACAATTAAAAGTTTTTTAAATAGATAGCTATATAGCTCAAAGCCCCCAGTCAGCAATGCCGATAATATAGGTGGATAATATACAAAACTAAAATGTAAGGAATAAAAATTTAATAGCAGATCTAATTATTCAAACAACACAAGTAAATTTCCACAATTTCTCCACTCGGTCGACCTATTTAATCTGCCAATTTCATCATCTAATGTGCACGTGAGAGTGTTCCCACCTGTCCCTGTTAATTTATCATCTGTATTATCTCCTTTTCCTTGACTGGTACTCCAGTACCCCTTCCATCCCTCGACTACGTCCTTCACCCTTGCACTTCCTCCACTTACGTTCTCCTGTCTGCAGTCAAACTTCTGCCTCCATTATTCTATTCGGTCTCGTGACCTCCATAACTTTCTCCCTACTTCGTCACTTTTGGGTGGCACTCGGTCCAACCCGAACAACTCCAAAACAGCACAGAAAGTTTCTCTGTAAATAATAAGGGACGTATAGTCTAGTCTCCCTTTCGACCTAAACAATCTCACACCCTCACACAACCTTTCATCAGCATAATGGCGATTAAAATCATTAGGTCACGCATACACTCACATCGAAATATTCCATACACGCTTGTACGATAAAATAAGGGTAATAATACAACAATGATATTAACGACTCCTGATATATACGTCAACAACTTCCGTGACATGCGTACACATTTTTAATTCTCGATATAGTAACTACCAAAATCACAACAATCAGACGCATTCCTTACCTTACAAATCATACGAGGTGCACTCAGTGTGTTCAAATACAAATATGCAGATACTTCACGACATGTTCACAAGGCCAACATGCCTAACTCTGTATAGTTCACAACTATGTATTCAGATTCAAAATTAAAACAAGTATAAGTTCTAACATAACTCATTAATAAATGTAATAATTCAATACGATGCACACAGCAGCAAATTACACAATTAATTCCGATCAAAGGCTAACAATCTACGTAATTCAATCTTTTATAATACTAATTTCTCTTAAGAACGTTACGATAGGTAAATTACTCAAATACAATGGTGAGATTAACTCTAATAAGGTACCTTCTACATACCAACATAATTCTAGTAATCAGTATCTACATTGCACATATAAACTTACAACTCACAGTTAATAATGTTCAACAAATTCGGGCGAAGAATTCTTACCTTTAAGAAGCTTTTCAAGTCTGAATTCCCGCTCTTACGAATGACGAGCATTTGGAGTATGCCTATTAGAATTCTCTCCCTAACTTACTAGACCTCTGTGTTGGTCAAAATCCTGGCGATTACTGAAGTGATCGTAAAATCACTTGTAGAATAAGTGTCTGCTTCGGACAGGTGCCCCGCCCATATTTCCCTAACTCAGCCCTGATTTGATACTGGGGTCTCTTTGAACCGTAGTCTGCCTAGTTTCTCACCCTCATGTCAAATTTCTTTCTCCCGCGGCTAGGCCGTATCTTGGGTGTGAATAAACAACCTTTTCCGATTTTACCAGTTACTGCGTCCATTTGAAGATAGCAGCCCCTTTGTTCACTCCAGTGCCAATTCAAGCCGCAATCTTGCGCAGCCAAGGTCGTGGTGACATTCTCCACCCCAGGTAAGTTGTACACCTGAGGGCTGTCTTCACAACGTGACAGTTATCTAACCGCTGCCTGCGTGGGTTCGAGTCTCGGGCTCGACCAACGTGGGTATGTGAAAAAACTTGCCAGTAGCTTCCCATTGGTCGGTGCTTCTTCTCGGGGCTTTTCCAGATATTCTGGCCGCCATGTAAAATGTGCTGGAAAATGGCGTAACGCCATCAACAAAAACAACAACGTCCCTGCCTACACAACACTTTTTACACCAGCTCGTTTTGAATGAAAACGTTATTAGGAGTTGAATTTGTGGGGAAAACTCATTGAACTGAAAATCACTATAAATGACCTTAAAGTACATTATACATTTTTCTACCGAATATCAATCGCCTTCAAGTGCACCATTGTACTTTATCCTAACGACTGCTGTCAATGGCCTTCAAGTATACCACTGTATTGTATGCTAATGACTACTATCAATGGCCTTAAAGTACATCATTATACTTTATCCTACAGACTACAAGCATGCAGTAAAATTAAGATGTAGTATGACTTAAAAATCCTGCCATATGCTTTGTGTGGCTAGGAAGTTGATTACAGAAATGGCGTTGTTTGAACTCCTAATCGGAGATTGTATCTGTGGATGGAAATATTGATCATAAGTCAAGGGAAGGGGGGGGGGGGTGCTTTTGTTGTTATTAGCTTGTTCTAATATGTTTTTTTTTAGACAACTCTTGACCTCAAGTGCACTAGAAATTGACAGTTAACCGGAAGTAGTTCTCAGAGTTTACCAATTTCCAGATCAGTATCATGTGACCATTTATATCCATGTACAGTGCAGATATGTAAGTTAGTTCCTTGCAATTATAACTATTTCATGGAAAAATGACGATAATAGTTTTACTGCATGGAATAAATGACGATAATAGTTTCTTGTACATGGAATAAGTGACGATAATAATTTCATTGCATGGAATAAATGACGATAATAGTTTATTTCATGCAGATGATAAACTTATTATTTCAGGTAACGTTCAAGATCTTCAATGCATGTTTGAGAGTTTTCCCAAGAATTGTAATTTATGGAAATTAAATGTAAATTTCAACAAATGTAAAGGTTATACTATTTGGCGATAATTCGAGTAAAGAGTCTGTTTTACATTTAATTGCAAACATTTAGAAATAGTAAAAGAAGTTCACAGTACATTTTTCTTATATGAATTAAATCCAAAGAATTCAACTCTTCTTTATATCTTGCAATGGGCAACGTGCAATACACATAAAAAAAACACTTGTTGGAGGTAAAACAATAAAAGTATTAGGTATATTTTATTGTGTTGTGTACCGTCTACACAAACATGATAACTTTGGTAGTAGTTGAAAAGATTTAAATAAGTCTGGTATAAGATACGCATAGAAAAGCTGAAATGTTACAAATCATCGAACATGTATATTAAAGTATGTATACCAGTGTTTACAAATATTTGTTGCCCTACTTCATAAACTTTGAGAAAATAAACAATGTATGCTGTGTTTGAGACAGACCTAGCATTTGAAAACTATCAGGAAAATTATTATATTAACAGAGAAATATGTTATACTTTGTGAATTCAAAACATACAATTAGAAACCACCAGAAGAAATGGGAAGATGGTTTGTTACCTATATTGAAGAAATGAGGACTGCTTTTACTGGGTTGTTGTACACATTGTTTATCATACAGAAACCAATGAATCTGCAGTTTTATAACAGACGCCTTAATGCAATAAAGATACGACAACTGTTCCATCTCAACAGTAAGACATCGATATGCGACCAATTCTGATTGATTAAATTAGAACAGAATGTTTTCTGTAAGATATATGGGCTTGGGAACATGTACAAATTATATGTGACGTCGAGTCGTTCTGACGTAGCTAATATAATTAGTGTATACTTAAAACAGGGATTAATTAGACAGAACCCTCGGTTTTAATTCAGCGTCTACATCTGATAAACAACTGGGTTAGTTTCCCTCGGAATAGAAAGACTTGAGATTTTCAAATTTTCGTGCCGACAGACACATTTTAAGGAAACCTGGTGCCCAAAAGAAACAGTCGCATTCCAAATATTCTATTATTATTTTAATATACATAACCTAAATGATTTAATCTGAAATGCTATCCCAAACCAGAGATATGCATTTCAAGAGATATGAAAGGTGCTCTTTGGTAAACAAGAAATTGTAATAGCAGTCTTTTGTCCTTCTGTGTCCATCATATCTTGCTTTCTCTGTGTCCGCCATGTCCTTCTACTGCTCTTCAATATTTTGTGTCAGTCTTTACTATATTTAACCCTCACAAAGTCCTCAAGTGTGCGGGCCACGATTGCTGTCATTATGTTTATCGTACTATGCCATTAATTCCTGATGACTATTTCAGTAAATGCTATGGATAAACGCATTAATCTTCATATTTTCTTGATGAGGATCTTACCATACCATAATTTATCCGCTGCAGACTGCCTCTTCTTCATCTTGCATTTCAGTAAACATTTTTGACACTAGGATGGTTTCGGACTCTTTGCCAGGATTTTCACGTGTTCCAAGAAGCAGATAATGTTCTCCAGATAATGTCAAGATATGACACAGAACATTTTTCCATTATTCTTTAAAATGTGTCTGTCTTTGAATTTATGTTAGCAATAAATGCCTTGATCAATGATAGAGAAATCGAAACAACTCGCACAGTAATTATTGAACATAAATCTTCGCTCTTCTTTCAATAAATCATCTGTAGAAAGCAGCCATTGGAAGAACAATACTGAGTTGTTACGTTTAGTGCTCAGAAAAATGAAAATTTAAACTATTTGCTTTATGTCTGTTCCTTTTCGCCTGGAGGAAAACCATCAGCTACAGAAAATAACGTGTACCTTCAGCTCAAGAACGTATAGCTGGAGACAAGTGCAATGATATCATCTTCCCTTGGGAACTTAGTTTTAAACTAAGGAACAAATCTGGAAAATAGACGACAGCATTTAAACAAAAGTTATATTTGTAGACCCAAGAGTGATTTAGAAAATCATGTGAAAATAGAATAAGAATGTATGGTCCCCAAAAGATCTCAGATATAAGGACAGACCAAATAGAAAGCACCATTTTAACGACCTTGACCTAAACTAAAACCAAACAAGGTAAAATTGATATTTAAACATCGAGTTGTAATTTATTTTTTAAGGCGGGATTAAAATTTCGCCAGAAATGAAAGCCACCACTTTAAAAGATAAAGTGTTACGAATAAAAGAAGATATACAACTTAAGTATGCTATTCACAAATGCGTTTCAACCGACGATTCTGAGGGCGCAGGAGAAGCAAAATGTGGCACAGGAACGTTGATACATATGTAGTTGCGTACTAAAACGGGTGTTAAAATCATTTATTCCACTTCAAAAATCTTCTTTTAATTTGTACCACATTTTCAGGAAGTTCTTTTTTGATGATTTTCAAAGTAATTTTTCTGTAACCTTTCTTTCCATGGTGTCATCCACTCTATCTGTCGTGCATGACACTATGACAACAATTTTTAACTTATAACATAGTCAATTTAAATATGCCATCTGAAGATAGAATTCTTGTTGACTAAATAGCTCTCAGTTCCTCACTTATCGTATGATTCAGATGCACAGAGTTTTCTATGCTCCAGTAGAGGACGGAGACCAGTGGAAAAGTCTCAATACGTCTGGGTCAACAACAGCCATTATTGGAGGTCTGAGCCAAGACGAGATCTATATGATACGTGTTTCATCTGTCAGCCCTCTGGGACAGGGACCAATGTCAGCTCCTGTCATGGTCACGATTCATTTTTTAGGTATATGGCATATTTGGCATCCCAGGGATGCCACATTGATGTACCTATTTTATTGAAGTTCATTAACGTTTCTGAGTTCTTCATAGAAATGAAATTAATAAAAGTACAATATGCCACGAACTCAATATATATATATTATATATATATATATATATATATATATATATATATATATATATATATATATATATATATATATGCACGGTGTTAAACAATATTTAGAGGATTTTACAAGAGTTTCAATGTTTCCATAAGTTTTCTATATTTTGTCGTGAAAAGATGGTGGTTGGTGGTTCGAGCGAACTGTATATATATATATATATATATATATATATATATATATATATATATATATATATATATATATATATATATATTACATATTGTTTATTACGTTCTCGGATTTTCCTCTTTTAGAACGTTTGACTTTACTCTGCCAAACTCGTAACGCCTATTTATTGCAAAGATCTTGGTATAACGTTCAACCTTCGCTTGGTTATTTTCGTTTGTTTTGTTCTGCCTGTGGTTTTCTTTGGGTTATGTTAAATCTGATAGTGTCACTGTGACATCTGTGATACCAAAAATTAAAATGCAAATTTTTGGTGCAAAGAAGACATTGTTTGCAATATTAGTGATCGTCAGGATGCAACCGAGTTGTTTAACAAAAGTAATTTTTATGATTCACTGGCTGGTACATGGACGTGTATATTGACACTTTAATTGTCTGGCAAAATGTACGGGTTTATCTTCTTTTTATGACAAAATGTATGTTTTTTTGAAAATTTTATTACCGTTATATATGACTTCCAACAGTAATTATACCATTATATATTGTTTACTACATGTGTGTTCAACTTCCACATGAGCAAGTACATAAACATTTTGAGAAGAAAGTAAAAACGATGAATTTGGATATAAAGTTTTCGGTTATAATGTTCTAGAAGTCCCTGTCCCCGATGAAACGCTATATATGATGAATAAATTTGAAATTATGAACTTTTAAAGCCTTCACAATTCAGATAGGTCCTTTTAAAGAACAAATGAACGGACATATATACATATATAAACGCACGTGTGTATGTTTAATCAATAGTTTTAACAATAACCTTTGGTTTTTCATACCCTTCGCAGGCAAACTTTCATTTCCTATGAAACAGAATCTAGAAGTTCATGATGTTTCACGAATTTTGTATCCGAGTTATATTGTATCGCTTGCATCGCCAAAGTCACAAACATTCCCTCAGGAAAAAATATTTTTGTTTATTTTCTATCAGCTATTTCCTTTTCTCTTGAGTTTAGAAGGAATAAGAATGAAATGAAAACAATAATATTCAGAGATGCAGCTTATACGATTATCGCAAAAGGTGAAGAGAAAGGATGAATAACTAAGAAAATTTTGAAGTAGTCTAATCTGCAAATTTGTTTGTCACTCTCCCTATGTATTGTTTTTACTCTCTCTCTCTCTCTCTCTCTCTCTCTCTCTCTCTCTCTCTCTCTCATGACTGCTTTACACCACGGAGTAAATGTTGATTGAAATTTTATCATGACATTCTTTATCTTTCTTTGCTCCTTATATATCGCAAACTAAGATATATTCCATTCCTCAATATAAATATAAAAATATCCATTATCTACGTCATCATCTGGTCTTATATTATTTACAAAGCTTATTTAGAACGTTGTTCAAAGAACATGTACAGTCCATTAAGATAATCTTGACAGAAATAAAAAGTCCCTTACAGCCAGTAGTAACCTTATTCCCTTGATTATAAGTGTGTTTGTAATAACTGTAATTAATTGGTTAGCAGTATGTTTGTTATAACTTTAGTTCTTTGATTAACAGTGTGCTTGGAATTACTTTGATCATTGATTAGCAGTGTGTTTGTGATAACTTTATTTCCTTAATTAGGAGTGTGCCTGAAAAATTAGATCTTCTTAACAGCACATGAGATCTGTGCATTAAAGCGTGAGTGTATTGCGGTTACTTCCAGACTGTACACTTCCGAAGCAGTAGATAACCAAGGACTCGCTAATACCGGGTTGTCATGCACGATTTGCAGGGCATGGAAGATAGTCCTATTGACTTTAATGATCATCCTTTTTTTTCCGAGTTATGCTTTATTCGATTGGTGTTGATGCCAACGCTCGGCCCATTAGAGAAGAAGGAAGTTAATATCATTGATTTGATTACTGATTCAGCTGTATACTTCATTAATATATTTAAACCGTTATCTAAATATATTTACAAATTTCAATATTATTATACTGGTCTTAAATAAAAAATGTATTGGCCTTCGTCTTTCAAAGTCGATAGCCCCCTAAGTGGCTCTTCAGTGAAAGAAACACTGAAATTAGTGAACTATTACATCGGACGTTGACTGTGGCCAAGCAATCCAAATATTAAGATCTTCTTCTAAGAACATAGAAAACAAGAGCAATAAGTCTGCATCAGCAGTGCTTTCAAAATAAGCCTTCACCTGGTCCGCCGGTGCAGGGGATGAAACGCTTGTGTAATGCATTACATATCTATGAGTAGGTATCCTTAAAGCATGTAGTTGAGGCATTTAATTTGTCTTCAATTTCTAAGGATATTTAGTACCGATTCTTTTCCTTCGCGAATAATGTTAAACTCGTATTTGATGATGACGTCTTATACATCTACTAGATGTTTAACATTATACTGTCACAGTAGAACTGAAAGTACCAACCAAAATGGCAAAAGTAATCCCACAGGTCCAACCTATTTTTACTTGTAGATGACTGTCTGCAATGCAAATCAGAAGGAGAGATAAGCTTTTATTGTAACTGCAGTTCTACAATACTCGAGGAAACGTGTATGGACGTGTGTCGATTCAGGTGCAAGAATACACAATGGTTTGAGCCAACTGATGGTTGCCTGGATGGCTGCATCACTGGATGGTATGGACAATACTGTAACATGAGCTGTCCGGGTATGTGCCTTGAGTGTGACAAGGTAACAGGTAAATGTATCACATGCATGTCAAAGTGGGCAGGGCCTTACTGTAACAAAACCTGCCCACCAGGTCTGTACGGGGAAAATTGTAGCATGTCTTGTTCTACACATTGTAACCGATGTTTGAATCAAAGTTACTGCAGCGAATGCAAAAGCGGGCGATATGGCGAATCGTGTCAGAAACTGTGCCACACAAATTGTTTGACATGTATAGATGAGCCACAAAAGTGCACCTCATGCATTCTTGGAAAATTCTTAGAAATTGGTAGTGTTTGTCTGGATTGTCCAGAGAATTGCGTGAGTTGCAGTGGAAGAGATAACTGTATCGAATGTAAAACTGGAAAATACGGACCAAAATGCGAATTCAAATGTCCTCCAAACTGTGTTACTTGTACCAGCAGCGACCAGTGCAATAAATGTGTCCCACTTAGACATGGCAGCAAATGTCAGTGTAACAGTAAATGTAGAAATGTTAAGGAACAGTGTGATACGGGCGAAGTGTGTCAGAAGGGCTGTCCACCATTGAAAATGGGTGTCTATTGCAACCATTCTTGTCCACAAAACTGTTATAACTGTAATCAGTTAACTGGACTCTGCTTGACTTGCGTTAGTGGCTTTTATGGACCTAACTGTAATCAGATTTGTGGTCATTGCAAGAGAAACACCAAAGGAGAGACACAATGTAACAGACATACAGGTAAATGTGAGGAATGCATGAGTGGCTGGCACGGATGGAGATGTAACGAACCCTGCAGCACAGCGTGTCGGA
>JAECUM010044422.1:0-10771 GCA_016617855.1 Megalonaias nervosa | reverse complement strand
TTTGAACAGTAGAGAATCTTTGGAAATGGAATGGGAGGATACCATGAAAGCAGAACCCCAAGACAAAGACGAAGAGGACGAGGTGGTCACGTCCAGATGGCCAGAACAAGAACAACATTTAGTGTCCTGTTTTGCTAAACACCTGGCGGATAAAATTACGGAATTGACCAAGAAAGATTGCTATGGATGTCAAAACGATCATCCCAGTCAAATTCAACACGATAAATGTCTGATGATGAGTCAAGAAGAAAAATTGGACGAGTATCTGGGCGATGCTTTTCATCTCGGAAAAAGCAGTGTTGCATCAGTGGTATAAAGGCTTGCGTGATACAAAATTTGTGTGAGTCATCTAGACTCTACTGATTGGTATATTTTTTGAAAAATCTTTATGTACACTTTGTACGCTAAATCCCAACTTCGAATAAAATTAATTATGAAATTTACAGACTCATTTTATTTGGTTAATTGCACAGGTGGCTAACACATAATTGGTATTAAGGCTGTCCATTAGTACAACTGGACTGAATTTGAAATAAGTACGGACTGGCGTTTTCAGTGTTGTGACAACATCCCTAGCTTCCGCGCCGGATTGCCGAGACCCTTCCCGCCTTTTCCAGACTCGGACACCCATACATGGACGGAGTGTGGAACGATTTCCACCCGTCCACACACCAGGTGCCCCAATGAGACGTCATTGCTGCCAACCAATGGCAGCGGACGTCTCTTAACGATTGGTTGACACCTGGTGGTAACATAGTAAAACTGACTATGCTTGAGAGCGTGTTGGGTCCATTCCCTCTCAAGCAACAGCCCCCTAGCTGGTGAAATGGCTGCAACATTACTCAGTCGTCACCAGCTAGTATAAAGAAACATCTTGGGCTCATTTAACAGTCCTCTTTGAGGGTATTAAAGCCTGGGGGATGTGGCACACTTTCCTTCCCCCAGGATCATTTAACATTCCGCCATGCGGCCTTAATTAAAAGACAAGACAAGACGGTCTGGCTACCCATCGTCAACGAGACAACATTGAAGATGAGTAGCAGAACTGCCAAATTGTTTGAGCTGCAAATGCATCTGGAGTATGCCAGGCGCCTCCTAGACGAGCTGGCCATGGATGCCATAGCCGAAGAAGCTAGGACAGAGGAGGAGAAAGAGAAGAGGAAAAAGAAGAAAGAGAAGGAAGAAAGGATCCTGCCTCACCTCATGCTAAGTCCTGTGTGTACTGTGAAACCTGAGGTGAGGACACCTCCACAACCAATACCTGTACCACCACAGCGACAGCCACAGCCTCTGCCACCAATACCACTAGTACCAAGAGCCGCTGTCCCTCAGACAGAAAAATGGGAGGGAGATGCATTGGAGGAATTGGAGAGACAGCGGCAAGAGTAGGAGCCGCAGCGTCAGCAACATCATCCCCGGTTGCAGAATAGAAGACAGAGGGAAGTCTTCACCATCCCTGAAAGTGAAGACTGGGAGAGTGAAGCAACTCAAACCCCCTCTGCGCTCCCAAGAACAACCTTAAATTGGGATAATGACTGGAGTAGGAGATGCGTGTGAGGATAATGACCTGGGTGGTGCCAGCATTAGCCAGGTGCATTTGAAGTTCTAAAAAACAGCTCTTCTCAGGGCTAACCAAATCTCTAGAAAAGAGAGACTATTCATGTTGCCAATTTGCGTGAATGTGGAGTTGTGTGACTATAAATACTCACTCCTTTACTGATGTGTGTGTGTGTGTGTTTTGCGTTCGCGTACCTTTGTGTGGATAGTAGATATGGTGTTTTTCTTCTCTTCCTGTTGTGTGGATAGTATAGTGTGTGTGTTATACGCGTTCGCGTACGTTTGTGTGGATAGTAGATATGGTGTGTGTTATATGCGTTCGCGTACGTTTGTGTGGATAGTAGATATGGTATGTTTTTCTTCTCTTCCCGTTGTGTGGATAGTATAGTGTGTGTGTTATATGCGTTCGCGCTCGTATGTGTGGATGGTATATAATATGTGAAGTCAGTGTAACGGATGTTTTCCTTCACGTCCGTGCTTCACGTATAACGCGGAGCGGTCGTCAGTCTGGCTACCCAACGTTGACTAATCAACATCTTGACAAAAATGAATTTGTTTAACGAATTGAAAGACAGTTGGTACTGGATGGTTGATGCAGCCTACGTGGCAGAAAGTCTTGAAAAAGAATGGAGATATCCAGTTACGAAAGACTTTGTGGCCAGTCAAGTCACCAGCCTGAAAGTAGCCAGGGATCTGGTGCAAGGTATGATAGAGGAGGAAGTAGAGAAATTAAGAGGCTTCATCAATCCTAAATATGTAAGAGTGGGGACATTGAAGGAGGCCCTTAAGTGAGGAGCTTTTTGCAAGATATAGCCAATTTGACAGAGTGGTCTTTTGTCCAGTGGGGATTAGAGAAATTAAGGAAATCTGAAGACATGATGAGAAAGGCGATGAAAGAAGAGGTAAAGAAAATCAAAGACACCTGGACAAAAGAGAGAAAGGAGAAGGAAAACAGAAAGAGAAAAGAAGAGTTTGAAAGACTGAACAAGAACTGGATGAAAGTGCAAGAAAAATTTAGAGCAATGGGACATCCTGACTGGATGCCAGAGAAGGAAAAGAAGAAGAAGAAAGGAATTATTGAAAAAGTGAAGAACTGGTGGAAGAACTGGAGAAAATAGAAGAACTCAAAGGCCCTTTTCAGGGCCACTTCATATGCCTCAGAAAGATTTATTCTTTCTTGCCCATATGTTATATATGTGTTGTATATGTCTATGTCTCTACTGTATTTGTCCCTACCTAGGTAACCGTTAGTATTCAGGTCAGCCACTTGCAACATTTTTATCAATCTCCAGCAACGTGACGTCACCCTATCTGTTCCATTCCTATTGACTCTATACTCAATCTTGGGACTATAGTGCCGGGACCTGTATTTAACATTACGGTCTACGTTGGGCAATAAATTTTGGGGCCATAGTGCCGGGACCTGTTTTTAACATGGGGGGCCTATCGCCCCCATATACTACTTACGTTTGAAAATCTTTATTATATTTGTTATCGTCTAACACGAAGACTACTTCCTGCTATCAGACTAGTAGCTATATTGTTTTTTCTTTCTTTTCCTGATAGGGGTACACCAGCCATCGATGGCAACGCCATTGCTGCTAGTTCTTGATTCGCAGCTTCATTTCTTACTTCACTAACATTTGCAGGCATAGCCAACTCCGCTAGTTTTTGATTCGCAGCCTGATTTATTATTTTACTAACATTTGCAGGCATAACGTCTGTGCTGGGTAATTTTACTGGCTGAGGCTTTCGTCGTACTAATCGTAATAGTCTATTCTTGACTGATGAGAATGCTTTACGGCAACATCATCAACAGTACCAATAACTTTATCACGAACAACATCAATAGCTTTCATCCCCAGTTGCTTTGCAATCGGTATTACTTTCGGTGCCGACCCTGAACAACATCACCGAATCCATCTCCGTAGTACGCTTTGTATGTAGGTAATCGCGAATTTATCACCCTGACCATGATCGGCCCACGGTGAGCGTTATGTATAATCATCTTATTTTCTTGTCACTGATCTAATTGTATACCCTTAAGCAATCACTGCGATAATCATCGGCGATTTCATCGATGATAGACCGATAAACATTAATAATCTCTGACAAATAGCAGCTGCTTCATTGATGATTTATGGGGAATTATTGCCAGCTCGTTTTCCACCAATCAAAATTTCTAATCGTTCAGTATCGGCAAGGACATTATTGGGGCATGGAGTAATAAGGCCACTTCCTCAGGTACCCGTACCAATGCCACTTTCAGTTACACCAGGGGCGTCATGCCATTCTTCTTCCTCGCCGGCTGATATTGGTGCAAATTGTTGTTTTAATTGTTCTACAATTTTTTTAAAATGGCTTTTGTGGTCTTGGTGGTTGTTCAGTTGTTTCCACTGCTTTTTCTTTCCTGTTTTTGAAGCTTTCCTTAATTGCCTAGCTTCTCCAAGTTGCTGCTTCATTCCTTCTTCTTTTTTTTTCTTGTTTTACTCGATCAATATACTCATCTACTGTCTGGCTAAAAATATTAAAATTATTAATGTCTTCCTCAGATCTAATTTACTGAGTATTAGTAGCGATGCGATATACATCCCTAATCCAATCGACAAATCTCATTTTTTTATATGTTCGGGTTTTACATAATTATTTCTATTATAATATCCTAACCCGGCAATATCAAGTAATTGGGTTTGATCCCTGATAGCGGCAATACATTCAGGTGTGAATTTATCTATAATGTTAATTCTGGCTCTTGGCGGAGGTCGTGGTCGATCTTCAGGTGGTGGTTGAGCATGAAGACGCCCAGCAATATCAACAGGCAATGTTTCAAGAACTTTTTGTGTTGCTTCAGTTGCTTTAATAATTTTCTTTGTTGGTTTGACAATTGGTTAAAATAACTGTTCTGTACCCTCTGTAAATTCCACCTGAGACTCCTGACGCTCTTGTAATTTTTGTTTGACAGGTCGTTGTCGAGCTAGTTTAGCTGTGTGAGATTCCATTCTTGATATAATAATGATTTAATTAAGCACACCCACATAGCAGCAGGGAGGGCGACGACATGGAGTGAGTGAGCGGTTACATAAACAAACATGCCATAAAAAAACAAAAACATAAATGTCAAAAAATGTTGTTGTTGTTGTTGTGGGATTTAACGCCATTTTTCAGCATACGATAGGCTATACATGGCGACCAGTATTAATGGTGGAGAAAGAACCCAGGAAAACCTCGGAAAGAGCCACCGACCCACGAGAAGCTACTGGCAAGCTTTCTCACATATCCACATTGGCTGAATCCGAGACTCGAACCCACGCAGACACAGGTGAGATGGCAGTGATCCGTAATGGAGAACGCTTTAGACCACTCGACCACTCGTCAAAAAATAAAGTAACCAAAATAAGCTAACCCAAATGGAAAATGTTTGGGTTGGTTAGAGGCTTCGGTTTGACGTTATTAACGTTTGTATTTTCGTTTTTGTAGGAAACTTTATTTTTTTGGCGAAATATCTAATTGAAAATGTTGTAGGATTTGCCCTCCCTGCTGCTTATCAGTTGACCGTTCCGGTGGCCTGGTGGTTAGAGCGTCCGCCTCGGATGCGGGAGGTCGCGGGTTCGAACCCCGGCCGAGTCATACCAAAGACTTTAAAAATGGTACTAACAGCTGCCTCGCTTGTCGCTCAGCATCAAGAGGTTAGTGTTAGGATTGGTCGGCCTGGTGTCAGGATAATGTGACTGGGTGGGACATCATGCCCCATGTCTGCGGCGTGATTCCCCAGTGCTAGACATCACTATAAACTGTCACACTGCAGACATCGTAGTGATATGACTGAAAAATTGTTAAAGCTATGTTAAAAATCTAAATCACGCACATGCACACGCTTATCGGTTATCATCCATAATTAACAACCTAATCCAGTAGTTAATACATATACGATAATACACAGAAGTTATCTTCCGCGTTCTCCTCGTGGTAAGATGAAGTACGTTTATCTTAAAAGGTGCAAAAATCTAGTGCAAAACCAGTAATGTACCTTTTGAGATGTATTGAGAGGCTGAGTGGCTGATCATGTGCTCACAGAAACTTTACCAGTTAGTGACGTCATGGTCGAACTCGAAGGACGAACAAGAACAACTGTATGCCCTCCATTTTCATGGGCCTAACTTAATATGTTTGTGATCACAGTAAGAGATAGTTTGAAATCGTCAGCAAGAAAATTTAATTAAATTATTTTGAACAATAATCAACGTGTTAATAGATTTGTTTGCTTGAGAGTTCTTGTTTTACTTTTACCCATATGAGTTTGGGAGTGATGCATAATCCCATGTATTTCTCACCAGATACGGTTTGGTTTGTTTACCCAAACAGATATCACTTTTCCTTAACTTGAAAAGATCCACCGTTTCTAAATACGATAAATTTAAAATAATTTTAGTTTTATCTAATAACCACACATTCCCCTATTTTCACGGAATGTCTCCACAATGTTAACCTGTATCTGAAGAGAGCCGACTGTATCAGCGCAATTTCAAATGTCATCAGCATACAACAGAGTAATAATGTCATATTTCTTGTATAATAAAAATCTCATTCGTGAATTTGTATTGGATGTCTGATAACAAATTATTTAATAATACAATAACAGACGAGATTTGAATACGTACCCGTATTTATTATGCTCTGGATCACTTTGGCTTAGTTGTTAAACCTCAACTCAAACGTGATGCTTTGTAAAGGGCCTGAGTAGTAGTATGGCATGCGGTTATTTGGCTGCACGAAAGAGGTAGCGCAAAAGATGCATTGGACTGGGGAAAGTCGTTACGTATAGCGGCCGTGCTCGCGTTCCATGGATGCCCTGGCACTCTCATTGTCCGTTAGCTAACGATACTTATTGGTGCCAGAACTGTTGCGCGATCGATGCTCGCCAGTTCGCGACCGAAGTTTTTTTTTTCCTCCCTGGGATCGTCCGGTTGGAGTGCACCAGCACTGCTATGTTATGACTCAAAAACAATTGTGAATGCCAGCCTGCATGTGCCTGCCAAGGTTGGTAAATCTGAGAGCTGAGAGCTCTTCGTTTTCTTTCTATGGTGCTGGGGTTATTACATATGAACATGCTTTATTTTGTTCTATCCTGTGCTTCATTTCTGATAGATGGAAAGTATATTGACTTGTAAATATATTATCTCTTTTAAAGTGGTCTGTATGTTTACATGCTGTCTTTAAAAGTGATGTATTTGGTAGTCAAGTAATGAATTAAGCCATAATTATATGTCATGTAAATGTTATTCATTGAAAGTTTTTATGTTATGTTGTTAAAATGAGGAGTAGTACTTATTTAATTATGACATGTAAATAAATGTTATATTAACGGAGTGGCGGAATGAGACACACAGAATATGAAGGCCTTTCTGAAGTGAGGAAGATAATGATGTCTTACCTTGTGTCCTGTCTTGTGTTGCTGGTGAGAATAAATGACGTGAAGAGTGAAGTTGTAAAAGTAATAGATAAGTGTTCGCACTGGAAAATGAGTATGGAACAGTCCCTATAAAGATTGGCTGTAGTGTAGTTTGTTGTCAGTGGGTTGTTATCGGGCCAAGAGATGTCTTGCAAGAGGGTGACGTGTTTTAGTTGAATCTTCTGTCATGTATTAGTAGCATTAGAAAGGACTCTACTTCCTGTCATGTGTTAGTAGCTTTAGAAAGGATGCTACTTCCTGTCATGTGTTAGTAGCTATAGAAAGGAGACTATATTTCACCGTGTATGTACATAAACGTAAAACCAGGACCCACAAGAGGGGAGGGGGCAACAAGACTTGTTCACTTCTATAAAATACAAAAAGTACCAGAGAGCCGGGTGTTTCTTACGCCAGGGTCCCTGATCGCTCTCTACGGCCCTGCGTAACAAGGTCATTAACATTTTACGCCACTAAAAAATTTCTCTGTTTGGAAGGGGAAAAATCGATTGATTTTCAGCCTTTTCCTTCTACTGTCAGGTTTGCTTTTATCCTTGGATCGCTTCTATGGCTAATGGTGGCTGATCTTTAGATGTGGCGTTCTCACTATCATCACCATCAGCAACATCACCACTGGTTTTATTTTACCATAACATTTTGAATAATTAGAAACACAGGCTACAATTGCATTTTCTTTATCATAAGTGAGTCATTCACGCACACCTCACTGCACAAAAGGCCCAAATGTCCTCCAAGCCTCGGGGACACGTACTTCTCCGAAAAGGTCTAGTATTAAATGCCGCCCCAGTCCTTTCTGTCAGTATTTCTCAACTTAACTAGGTATAATGGAATCCAATGATTTGTCTCTAAGGTATATGACCTCTTTCAAATTTACACCTCGTGGGGTCTTCTAAACTCAAGTTTCGTCTGAAATTTTTTTTCTTTTTTTTCACCAGTTCTCTTCCATAGTTCTTTTGAATATTGAAATTATGCCCCCATCCACCGGCTGAATCCTGAAAGTGGCATTCCTCGGAAAGAAGCTGGCTTTATCTTCAAATTCCTACTCACCACGCAGTCTGAGGGTATGCAGGCAAGGCAGTTGTTCTGCAAAAGCAATGTTTTTGGTTCCATCTTCACATTTCCTAGCGAGATAGGACACAGGGCTGCATTGAATTGTGTGTCTACAGCTAGTCTGGCTTTCTTTCTCTTCAGTCCCTCACTTTCATGCATATCCATCACCATCTTTGTTTGGCTTCTTTCCTCTTCCATCCTCTGACACTTAACACTTGAACACCCTAAATCTTTAGATGATTGTTTGTTTTTATGTATCTTTGTAATGGAGCAAATTTTTCTATCGATCTCGGTAGAACACATTTAGTTGGACACGTGTACGATTAATTAGATTTATGGAGTTCTGCGCGCGTTTAAATTGCCATAATGCACGGATTGGTACAGTCTCTGTCACGAGTTTAGCGATTTTTGATTAAGGCTACGTTTGTTTAAACTGAACAGGAGGGGTCAATTTCGGATCGGTATGGAAAAATTGTCATTTCGGAAAGTTACCAGGAATCAGTTGGGTAATCAAGGTTTGTCAGACGAGCGGCATTGTTTCAACATTGTTCGGGCGGGAAGTGTATTTCATTCAGATTGGTCACGCTGTGAATGGGGCGTGGTTTCACATGAAAAACTCTCAGTTTAAATGTGTAAAATAGCAAAATTCAAATCAGTCTACGCTTTTTTCTACAAGAGAACAAATGTAAATAGACTCCGAGTGGGTTAAGAAGTAAACTCACTCGTAGAAATCATCCAGGGGAAGCAATTGTCTGGAAAAATTGACAGACACGTTCTGGAAGTGAGAGTTTGGAAAAACAAGGACGAGATAGCTCTCCGCTCTACGATCTACGTTCTACGTATTGCGTATTAAGAACCCAAAGTGGACAAAGTTGGAAAAGGCGAAAGAGGCGAGACAACCTGTGAATTTGGCAAAGGAAGTCAAAAGTGAAGAAGACCCAGACTTACCGGCACAAGGAAGTCAAAGTGGAGGAGACCCAGACTTACCGGCACAAGGAAGTCAAAAGGGAGAGTCGCTGTGGAATTTGGACTGAATCAAGGCCATCAGGTTATGAAACTGGACAAGGCAATGTTTTCGATATATTTCACTGGATCTAATGATGATTTAAATTCTATCGCTTAACAGATTGGCTATTGGTATCATCATTTCTTTGTATTTGAAAATTCGTTGAATAATTTAGTTCAAAAAAAAAGAAGTGGATCTTTCAATCGTAACGTATTATTGCCTTTGTTTATGAACTTTATTGTTAGAAATTTTTTATTAAATATTGTCTTTATTTGTAACGGGGGCTTGTGTTATTCTGTTCTATATACCTGCTCAGCTCTTTATCTATTCCACCTGTAAATTTCTCAATTTCTATTGATATTTACTCGTCCCGGGCAAATTACACCGTCGGCGATCACCTCTAGATAACGATAACCAAAACCCAGGACACCCACCCCGATAAAGTTGGGAGGGGAGTATCCGACAATCTTTAATTTGTATTGTGTGATTGACCTTTGTCCATAATTGAGAATAGGAGTTTTTGCCTACCTGACTAACGTCATTTTTAAAACATGTTTACTAGGATTTGAGTTCAGGACATTGGTTTTCCCCTCGAAAGAAAGTGGTTTAACTGACCTTTGCCAGGTAGAGTACTAAAATTTAAGTAAAAGACCTGACCTTATTTGCAATTTAAAATGTTTTAGAAATGAATTATTGACCCTTATCCTGGCCCTCTTATTATAACTTAAGTTTTGATATAAGGGTTGTTTACATTATATTTTTTCCTATCTTAACATCTGTAGTAAAATCAGTCTTTTAATTGTTCTCAATTATAATTTGAGAGGATTTATTTATTTAAATTATTCATTGCTCTTTGACACTTTTGGACTATATCACTATTTTGGGATTATTGCGAATTCATTGAAATACATTCTGGATTATATCAATGTAATACATCAAAACTGCTAGCACATCGGTACATTCCAGGCCATTGGTACATCAGCACATGCAAGATTGGAAATCATTATTCATTCGTAACACCACTGCAATTCATTCGGAACATTCTATAATTTTGGAATTGTGATGGAACTTTTAGGACTATTTGGGATTTAACTCACGATACTGTAAGTTTCTTTTAAATTTCCACTTTGTATACTACGGAAATAAATTTTTTGTTCAATTTTACAAAGCTTGTTGGATTTCGCTTTTCATTGTTACTTAGTTTAAAACTATACAATCGTAGCATTGTTTAATCCTATCCAGGGCTTCAGGCTTCACTTTAACAGAAAAAAACTTTACGTTTCCGTGTACCGTTATCTGTTGGAAATACCCACAAATTAACACTTTGACACTTATTTGTTTTAATGATTAGAGCAAGAATAATTTTAAATGAACAATGGTGGCATTTTATAGGGAATGGATGATATTATTCCCCGTTCAACTGACTGCGTGATGATAGTCTTACACCACCGCCAAACCACGTGAATGAATTGGCGGCTTTCTTTTATTTTCTGTTTGTTTCTTGGTATCTTATGTTGTAATAAATCATTGCTCCACAAGTTAACAATCTTTAACTACGAAATTAGCTTTGATGATTAGCAATTACTTAAATAAACTGATTTAAAAACTCAGGTGAGAATAATTTTTTATCGAACACAGCATTATTAAGTCCGATAAATCAACCCGCAAATCTGCGTTGATACCGATGGACG
>JAECUM010044420.1:0-17465 GCA_016617855.1 Megalonaias nervosa | reverse complement strand
ATATATATATATATATATAAGTGAGTCAGACAGTAAAGCGAACAAGGTAGAGGGAATGCTTAAGTATCTGTGCGGATACATGGATTCACTTCAAAGGATTAATAAAGTTAAATTAACACCAACATAAAAAAGATTCCTTCAAACCTCAGTAGATCAGAAATTAGTGAAGAAGATTACAAACATTTCAAACTGAATTCACTCGGTGCCTTACATGATTACGCTTTGAAGAAAGGTACTTTAATTGTATGCATAATGTTTGAACAATTTAAAAAAGTATGCATAAATAATTACAAACTAGCTCATATAGTTGGTTTGAAAATAAATAAGGTAATATCAGCATTGCTTACATATTGTAATATGTTCCAGTTAATTGGATCTGGAATGAAAGGGCGAGTTTGCATGACACCATACAGATATGATGAAGTAAATTTTGATGTGTCAAGGTCAAGGTTATTTACTACGTACTGTGGATCAATAATTTATATGAATGATCTATGTGCCAACCAATGCCCGTCAAAAGCTTCCAATGGGCAAGCAATCAGTAAATAAAAACGATCGAAACAATGCAGTGTCTTCGAATAACTAAAATACATTTGGTTCATTTTAAATATGTAGACTTAGAAGTTCCAACAGATTATTGTAAAAATTACCCTTTAGTTGTAGAAAAAATAATACCTAATGGGTTTGGTTTGGCATAATTATATACGTTCTCAGTAACCAAACATTGTTCTCTAAATCTTTAATTCAAGTGATCGAGTTACTTTACTCTGTTTTCGTTGAATTCAGTTGGTCCCTTCTCCAATTCTTCTAGGACATTTGGACGTTTTTTCCTCTCTCTTTGCTTGCCTTCATTTGGATAAAATAATTCAAAAGTAAAATTACTGCCTGAAAATGTGAAAATATTTGAGAACAACTCCCCTAATCATAATTGATTATGTGTCTGTATCTAGTGCTAGAAGATATTTGCTTTGCTCTTTTTATTCAATGGTAATGCGTTATTTTCTCTTATCTGAAACGTTAAATTAAATTGTTTTTCACTCTAAGTAACTCTTCTAAACAGAAAATATTACTCTAATCTAAATAACATATTAGCAATTTGTTAACTATATAGTTTTCAATTAAAATTTATTGATATCATGTTAACAATTCGTTAATTATATAGTTTTCAAATAAAATTTATTGATATCTACAGGGCAAGCAAGCTTATTCAATGCCAATAATCTTACATGAAAATCAATGGCGTAGCTAAGAATTATCCAGGCCACTCAAAATATCCGTAATTCAGGGACAACCTCCCAGTAAAAAAAGTTGCTTAATGGGACTTTGGACACCAATTGACTGTGCTCCCCACCTCCCATCCCCGCAGTTGTGGGTATTGCTTGGACAATGAGCGAAAGATAAATCGAGATAAATAGTTAGATGTTTAACAGTTTAAAAAATTTTTTTAGGGTAAATAATCAACAGAATGAATCTCAAAGAGAACAAATATTACCGTTAGGTGTAAATTTTAAACAACTTTTAAAAAGGAAAAGGGGTCACAAATACAACTAATTTACAGTTATTTGTATCATATCAGCAACGTTTTGTACAACGTTTGGCAGGAGTACATGGAGAACCAAGTGGTGAATGTGCTTTTGGTAATAATAAAGGGAGTTCACATGCATTCGTTGTCAACGTTTAACAAGGAATGAAAAATATTGTCAACTATTTGTTTGAGTTGACTAAAAGAGCAGTAGTATCAATGTCTGCTATCAGTGGCAGTGTAATGATCTGACCTTTTTAATCAGTTGGACAAATCGTTAAGGTTGCTTATTTTAGCATTAATTGGTTTGTTACTTGCAGTTTTATCAAAGGCAACAGAAAGAATAAAACGAAAAAACAGTCTCCTAGAAAGTCTTTGATTTGTCCCATGATCCATTTTGAACATTATGCGTAGATTCAGTTTTATGCAAAACAATACTACATCTTCTGTATCCTTCTTTTCACTATAGGTCGTATTCACGTTCACTTCTTTTCTACCAGTTAATTCGTAATCTATCTTTTGATGAATTGTTACAGACTGTTTATCAGCCGCTGAAATTCCACTTTTAACTACGTCAGTATTTATAGCAGTATTTATTCGTAGGCTAAATCCATTTGATGCCTCATAACCACGTCACTTGGTAACAAGCATAGCTTAACCACCAAATAGCACAGCTTAGTCTAACGTTTGAATCGAAAAATATATTGCAAAAATATTACTCAGATGTTTTGCATAGTCGAAAGTAATAGATATTTTCTGTTTTCTACCTAACCACCTAAATTATATATTTAATAAGGCTTGGTAGTTTTAGTGGGGCTATACACTCTTTCTTCCGTTGCTGTCTTGCAGAACGAAATACATCAATCCTGTATTTTGTTTCTTGTAAACGCTGCATTATTTCCTTCAGGAGGCATTTCTTCCAGTATTAAACTATCTCAGCTCCGTAAATATTTAAGTTTGTGAGAGTCTCTTGCTTTCTCTGCTCTAGGTGCTCTAAAACATTGATATACAGTATTATGTTCTTCGGAACATTTTCAATACGACATTTATTTTTCCCATTAATATATCTCGAATCATTCCATGGATGAATATTAAGGGTATAACAGATTATGATATGTATTTAGATCGATGCTAATGTTAGATTAAAAGAATGTTCGTCAGGTAATGAGTTTAGTATCTGAAAAGATCTGTGGAACTTACGTACTGATTGCACTGATTCTAGTACGCTAGTGTTAGTTTGGTCTCAGTAAGCTATAGCACAGCCTAAAGTTGCCATCCATGCTGCCCAATTTAAATGATTTTGCCAGAATTAAAAATCACAATGTGCTCTATATCTATTCTTTTAATCATCATTTTCAAATTATTGTTAAATTGTCTAAGATGTTCAATGGTTAGTAGACAAATTAATTATATATATATATATATATATATATATATATATATATATATATATATATATATATATATATATATATATATATATATATATATATATATATATATATATAAAGGCAATTTATTGGAGTGTTAAACTGTGTTGCTGGACAACGGTATAGTGCACTGCCTGTTAGTTTATGAATCTAAAGTCTGTTATTTACTTATCTTAAGTTTAAAATTTTATAAATTTTAAAATATCAAATATTGGTTACGAGACATTCATCTACTGTACTGGCATAGGAGTTTTAAACTAAATGAGTATCTACGTGTTTTAGCTACGCGTTTGCACTACTCGCATCTGGGCGTGTTGTCGCTATGGCAACTGATATCTGCAATAGGTGTTATGCGCTCCGAGCTGGTTCAGTGCTGTCAGTAATTTATGCCTGTCTCGTGTGGGTTGCGCGTGTATTTTTGAAATAAGGCAGTTGTGGCTGATCTAGAAATCACACTATTCAAAAAATTGTATAATGGGAGGGAGGAGGTAAGGTGTTTGTTTTAAAAAAAAATATCGCTGTGGCTGATCGAAGATATTATCGTGGGTGACATGGTGGTTTTTTTTTTTTAAAAAAATTACTTTTGTCTAGTGGAGTGGGAGTGGGGGATGATGTTTAAGAAAAGGAAAATAAGGTTGTTTGTTGCTTGATATAGGATGAATCGTATCGATACTACTCATTTGCTAATCGCTTTTTTCATATACAGATTATTCCATCCATCATCAACCTTGTATAAGGGAGTGACTAAACTGACGCTAAGTTAAATAAACTCCGGCTCTATTTCATTATGCATTATTTGTTCACACAGCAAGTTTGATTGTCAGAGCGCGAACTATCTTGAGATGTTCCCCTGAACAAATCACCATAAAATCATGTCTATAGTATGAATGTGCGTCGTCTCTATGGTGATGCTACATAAATTCCGGAACGTGTATGCCCATGCCAGCGGATCCTTAAAGATGCATATGCAATGTTGACAATCCCATATCGAACAAATCCTTTGTGCATAAGCATTGAGCATAAATAGGAATTATAGCTGAAAACGTCGCCTCGCATGAATCATGTTATTGAACACGTGAGTAGGTAGTTCAAAAGCGTTATGTCAAATAACAACAGCTAGATAGATAGAATTATGTGTGGTAAATTTGTGCTATTTCGTGACCGATCAGCGATGTATGACTACCTACTACCGTGTGCACCAAAGGTCATCACGAAAGTTTAAAATCAATGCTTGTTCACAGCTGGATTTCTCAGGTGCTCAAAAGTGATAAACACTTAAGATTCAACGCATACGTAGCATTAACATTTTTGACACATCAGTTGACATGGCCCAGTTTGTGTGAGTGGGATCTGTAACAATAATATAGGCCCACCCAAATGCCTGCTGATGTCATCGAAAACATCTCGATCAAAGGACATTTCTGGAAGATCTACACAGCAATGTAATAGGATAGCATGACCCAGCCACAATAAAAAGTCACAACGAGACCATTAAACTCCGAAAAGCAACATTTATCCAATAGCCCACCTAATAAACACGCGCATTTCTGAATCAAGAGGCGCTAGGTTGGGCCGTAAACCGGCAATGACCCCTATAAATAAGAACTGCACTGAAATATTTCGAGATGACTTTATCGTATCGTTCACTACCTGTTTGAAGATCCATGGCTAAATCAGGTCTTTGAAAAAAAAGACTGCCTTGGATAGTATGAGAAAATGTTCTATGATCTCTTTTTCTGGACTTTGTAAGCTCCTACCGATGATACCGTAGTTTGCATTATACTGACAAATCAATTAAATATATTATTAAGTCCAACTTGATATACTTCTATCTAAGATTATTGATCAGCTGTGAACAAAGAAGTTAAAAATAAGAATATGAACACTTTAAATGTAAATAAAGCATTCACAGATCTAGTTAACATAACAATCGATGTTGCCCCAATTAACAAATCGTCAATTAAATCATCCACTATAGGTGAAAATAGTTCTGTGCAAAATAATAATTTTAATTATTATTTATGTTCACAATATTGATAAGAATAATCATTTCTCATTAATCACGATCATTACTTTAGGTTTCTTAAATATTCATAAATTGTAATAAAATGGAGGTATTCGAGCCATTGTGGCCGTGTGAAAGACTCGGTTGCCTGGTCTCTATAATTTGATAGTATATTAATACTGCTCTAAACGTTTTTAACAAAATCCTTAATAGTATTAAAAATTTGAATACAATTTAAATAAGACAAAAGTGAGAATGAAAACTGATACAGGTTTTATTGGTAGTAAGCCTCATGTGAAATATAGTTTAATTTTAAGAAATCTTTCGAAGTTATTTAGCGGGAATGAAATTCATAATACAAACGTTTTGGATAATCAGGACCTATGAATAACTTAGATTTTGACGGAAAGTTGTAAATCAAGCTTAAGCTAGATCGTCATGATATTGGCGTTCTTAATAAGTAGTTTTTAATTTATGAAGTTCTTCAAATGTTGATAAGCGTGTATAGAATATCTCCAACTTTCAACTCATTTGAAGACAGTTGGGAGAGGTGTCTCTGTAAAATGCATCCTGACACCATGGAGTTCAATTTAAAACGCTCACGAGAGCAAAATTGCCCAAGCAGCTTGGGGATGGATGCTTCAATAAACTTTACCAACAAGAAATAAGGTTTGACATTTAAGGAGATTGGATCGTGTGTTGACTGCCGCTGGAAATGCTGGGGAGCCACTTTAATTTGTCCAAAATCACAAACAAAATCAGAAATTACTGGCTCTTTAAGCGACAATTGATGTTATCGTTCACACAGAAATTATTTCCAGGTAGCTGAACAGTTTCTGTCAGAGAATGTTTCCAGTTTCACCATGATTTCCAGTACAACCCACAATTTAATGTCAACGGCAATTAGTTATAACATTCAAGACATGTAGAGGCGTTGCCGATGAACTTAGTATGTTATTTCTTCGTTAACTGTACAAATCTATACCATTTTAAAGGAGATTACAAATTCGCAGGGATGGTACTAACGATATCTGGCACTCGTTTTAGAACATAGTCTGCAGCAACAAGGAACTAAATAAGCGTCCTCAAAAATCCAAGTTTTTCTATTGACCTTGCTCCTTAAACAATAAAACGAAAGGCACGATGTATCCCAGACGACGAAAAGAATATGTTTATTTCCATGCCCATATGGGAAATGAGAAAATGTTTACATATCTAGGGAAAATTACTTGTTGACTATTGCTTCCTTAATGCTTGAAATTCAGTTAGTAATAATGTCATTTGTGGATCTATGCCAAATTTGCTTGTAAAGTTGTAGGGCAGGACTGTCACTAAAGTTATCATCGCGAAATCTATATAAATCTTTGCCCACAAAACTCCATAATTGCCATTTATAAGAAAACATCCGAAGATAATCATTGTTCAAGTTTTCATCCTTTGAACAGAAAACGGTTTCATAATTATTTCTTTCTAATGGGCGCCAGATATTCATTTTTAACTCGCTTTTATCTCCACGTCCATTCCATATTTTAATTTATTAACCTCGCATTTTGCACTTCACAAACATTGGGGAGGTTAGTTCTTCACCAGTATAGAATCGCTATAAATATCAGATAGAGAGGTCCAAAACGAAAACCGATATATCAATGAATTTGAAGGGAGTTAAGATTGTTCTTGAATTTACTAACATTTTTTACAGAGTAGGGATTACATATATTGCAATTCTGCGAAACAACAATTACATTGTTAAAACCTTCGATGCAAAAATGACATGGTAAGAAATTATAAGAAGATGATTTTTGACTCGAAAATGAATTATACTGAGATGTATTGAATAGTATAATAGAAGTATGTATTGAATAGAATATTGTTTCTATCAGGTGAGACAGTGTAGTTTTTTATAATTCGAATGAGGCTTGCTAATACATTTATGTTTAATAATTGATTTCAAGTTATATTTACATATAAATTGCAAATGTTTACGGCTGGAGGTAGGTACAAGCTATGACTGCTGTGTATATCGCACAGAATGAGGTAAGATAGGTCAACAACCGAATTACAAATATTGCCAAATATTCGAATTTATGAAGCAACGTTCCTCTGTCGAAATTGTTGTGGTTTTTTATATATAAAGAACAGTATTTGGCAACAGGATTCTGTAAGATATACACATATACATGTATGATATGACCTGTATAAATGATGACTTAATAGCGATGTCTCAAAACGAACAAGAAAATTTGCGTATAATATTGATTTTCTTCAAGATATTCATGTTAGTAGGGATTAACATGCATGTGTTTGAGCAGAAAAGAGATTTGATTCCATTATAATTCATATTTAGGTAACAGTCGAGGGGTAGCAACGTTTTAATAACAACTTTGATTACAATATAAAGAGGTATAAAAAGGTCTAAATATGGTCAAAAAGGTCCAAAAAAATAGGTATAAAAAGGTTATATAAAGGGGCACATCTATAATATTTGATCTGCTAATTCATGGAAAGAAAATAGCAATGTTCAATAAGCATGAGCCAAATAATGTGTTCTTTAAGCAACAGCTAAATAGCAATGCTAAATAAGCAGGATTCAAATAACAATGTTCAATAAGCTTAAGTCAACTAGTTATGTTCAATAAGCATGGGCCAACTAAAAATGTTCAATAAGCATGAACCAAATAAAGATGTTCAATATGCACGAGCCAAGTAAACGTTTTCAATAAACGTGACCCAAATAATGTTCAAAAAGCGTGAACCAAATAACAATGTTGATAAGGATGTTCATTAATCATGAGCCAAATAACAATGATTAATAACGATGAACCAAATTACAATATTCAATAAGCATGAGCCAAAAAATGTTGAATAAATATGAGTCAAATAACAATGTTCATTTATCATTAGCAAAATTACAACGATTAATAAGCGTGAGCCGAATAAAGATGAGCAAAGTTTTATCACAAGAAGAAATAAAGCATTATTGATTTTCGGAATGATTTTATAATATCGTGCTGTGACTTGAACTTGATCTTTGATCCAGAAATTAATTTTAAAAGATATTCACACATCAACTACCCATCTTTTCTTTTAGTAAAGTAACAAATAGCATAAACAGTCTTAATTTAATAGTAACTTTTACAAAGTTTTCTTATGTGTCACAGTAGAAACTCACTGCGAAAACATGAGTAGATTTTTCTGATTTCTTTTTATTTGTTCCGCCTCAATTTAGATAGCAGAACCACCCCTGCATATAGGTCAGATCGTTTAGGGATCATGTTAGATTTTAAGCTTTTGGAAAGTGTACCTAAAATGGAGCACTGGAAAATGATTATCTGTCTGTTAAAAGATAATTTATATGACGATATGGTTAATGAAAGCATTTATGAAAGTAAAGAAAATGAAACTTATTGAGACAGGGGATAAATGCAAAAGATATTAAAAGGAGAATCTGAAATTAAATTATCAAATGAAATGTTTTCTGTAAATTAATACTTAGATGAAATGCAAATACAATATCCTTAATACATAAATTTTGAAGAATATTTGAAAGAATCAAGCTTCAAGAATGTATTGTAAACATTGTACCTGAAATATATTAACCTTATACTGGCATAAATTTTTAAAAGATCGCTGAATAGAAAATATAAAGAGCAAGGGACAATTGCAAGCAATTAGAAGTGAGAAACAAAGATGGAATAATAATAAGATCAAACGCCAGGCTATTGATTTAGAAATATGCTACAGTAAAGAAATGCTTAAAGTAACTGATGGATAAGGAAATTAAATAACTGATACTACTAATGATGTTGTAAGTCAACCAAAAATGTATTGCAGAAAATTATATATTATGAAAATGTGTTATTTATTTTTTATAATAAATATCTTGAAGATGAAAGATGCCAAAATGCAATATCGCTCAAATTAGAAGTCGAGGTTAATGATGCAGAATTAGTCAAATCTGTACAAAATATGTGAAATATAATAAACGCCCAGGACTTGACTGATTTACTGTAGAGTTATATTTTCCATTGTTTTGAAAGAACTAGGAATTTTTGTTTTGAGGTCAATTAATTATGGATATTCTATGAGTTCTTTATCAATTACCTAAAAGCAAGGTATTATTACCTCTATACCCACTTCTAACAAAAACATACTTTTAAACACGTTGGAGGCCATTATCATTGTTGTATAGACACTGTACTATACAGAGTGGAATCAAACTGTGTTGCCAAATAATACAATAAATGTTTAAACAACTTTATCAGTTTCAAATAAAATGGCACACACACACGTAAATTTCAATTCATCTAGCACAAATTGCCTATTGATTTCAAACCCAGAGACGAATTATTTCTCTGATCTTCCATTCTATGGAGGAACAAATTCAGTTTATTTCATCACAAATACTTTTGGGAGTGACGGTAATTTCCAACAGACCTTGCCGAAACCATTTTGCTAATATTGTCAAATCGGACGCTTGACGTAACGGCCATCTTTAAAACCTAGATTACACTTAACCCAAGGAAAATCTGAATAAAATTGACTTAACTTACATTCGTCCACTACCAGAAGATCGTTCTGATGTGTGGTCATCATGTTACATTACTTGCTTTGAAAAACAAGAAAAAGTACAACTTCAGGCATCTAAGCTAGTTCACGATTTACAGCAGGGAGGTACTTTATCTTGATTCAGGCTGTCCTTCTCTTGCGGAAAGAAGGGACACAAAGAAGCGCTGTACATTTTATCAACAAGCGATGCCCTAAGTGCCTAACTGATTTACTCCCAACTTATACAAAAATTCAACTACCTATAATCAGCGAAATTCTTACAGATACCTATATATATATAGGCAGTATATATATATATATATATATATATATATATATATAGTGGTTATATATAAGTATATAGTATATATAAGTATATGGGTAAGTAGTATATATGCTATGGTGTGTGTGTGTGTGTGTGTTATTACCGTTTTTGTATGTGTTTTATTATATTATGGTTAATATTGATTATCATTATTATACATATTTTATTACCATTATGGTATATGTTTTATTACTATTATGGTATATGTTTCATTACCATCTTCGTATACGTTTAAGGTATATTTTCAGTATTACAAATAAATATTAAAATTTATAACCCATGAGAAAACTGGCCCTCGTGACATGAAATATTAAATCTTACCGGAAAAAGTCGCTTTTGCAGGACGTTTTAACCTTCGTTTGGAGAAAGTCTTTTTGGTATGGATACTTCCATGCTGGCACATTTGACAGGCGTAGAGTGCAAGTTTAAACCTTGGCACTGAACATGATCTGACCTTTTTTAGATCTGTAATCACTGTCAGCCTTGGGCAGCCACTTTAGTGTACATATTTTTGCAATGATAACCATCAATTGCAGATATTTTCCATTTTATTTTCTTTGATCTGAAGGATGGAAGAATATGGTTTCCTATTCTTAATTGTGTACTAGCTAGTAAATCACTAAACAAGAACCGTATCGAATAAATAGCGATTTTAAAAAATCAGATAAAATATCTAACACACTGCAATTAAGCTGACGCTCGCTGACTGTACAATATCATATACACTTGTACTAATTCAAAACGTGGCCGAAATAATATTCTCTATGCACTTTCTGAGTTCATCAAAATCTGTCATGATGAAAACACGCAGTGCAAAGGATTCTCTGGTCACTCCTGTTTTCCTTCATTTAACAACGTACAAAGTGCATATAACTTTAACTGGCAAAGTCAAGTGCTCGATTCATGCCGCAGAAACGCTCAGTTTACATGAGGGCGTCGCCGTCTATGACTGGGCGGATGTTCAAATCGGGACCTGCCAATCACAACCCTTGGCGAGGTCGAGCTGGGCTGAGGGTTCTAACACAGCTTGTTTTCCCCGATATTTACAAATATCGCTTATCGTAAATAGACGATATCTACGATATAGAAGCAGATATAAAGAAAATATTTCACGAGTGAAGTATAAACATTGCAAAACCTTCAATTTGCATAGACTTGTTTCTCCATTTTGTGTCTGTGTGGTAAAAGGCTACATTACTACGTCAAAAAAAAAGAAGTTCCAAAATTTGGCTAGTTTTAACACAGCGACTGTTTGAAGATTTAGATTGTACATATAATGTTTAAATGTGTGTATTTTTGTCAAATTATTGACTGTTTTATTACGAGATTAAAGATATTTTTTTTTCGTTAACAAATTTATTGCGCGGACTAATACCGTCAACATTAATAGGGTGGGGGTTGGGGTAGAAACGTAACAGAGCGGTCAAACCAACTTTAGAACGTGACATTATTAAACAACAGATTTTAACGACTGTGAGTTTACTTGAAAGGTTTTGGTTTCAATGTTTGTTTATCTCTGTATTCGAGGGTGACTTTTTTGTATTGATAACCTTGCGGTCTATTTCGGGAACAAGTTCTGTTGTCACATAATTTCGGTTTGCAATCGATACTAATCAATGCTTGATTTCTCCGTCATTTTCATACGTTATTATGATTATGATGACAGTTAAAACCGCTACTTAAACAATTTTCTTACTATATGAAATCAAGACTTCTTGATAAAAATCTGTACCGTTTGTCGTTGAGAGTAATAGGTATACAAATAATAATGGGGCCCCGAATGGCCGAGTGGTCTAAAGCGCTGATCGTTACGGATCACTGCCATCTCACCTCTGTCTGCGTGAGTTCGAGTCCAGGCTCGGCTAACGTGGGTGCGTGAGAAAGCCTGCCAGTAGCTTCTCGTGGGTCGGTGGTTCTTCCCGGGGTTTTCCAGGGTTCTTCCTCCACCATTAATACTGGCCGCCATGTATAGCCTATCTAGTGCTGAAAAATGGCGTTGAACCCTATAACAACAACAACAACAACAACAACAAATAATAATAATAATAATAATAATAATGAGGACTTTGTATAGCCCCTAATCTTTAGAAGCTCTAAGCGCTTTACAACATTTGACAACACTTAAAAAACATATATAATGATATGATTACAAAATTAAAAACAAACACCACGTAATTAGAAAACAGAAAACATGCTGTGAATATTTAAGGTAAGGATACATTATTAGGTCTTTAAGTCTGTTCTTGCAGTTGAAATAGGTAAGTTTTACGAGCGCTCTTGAATGAGATCGCTGTGTCTTTGTGTCTAAGTGCAGTGGGCAATTCGTTCCACGTTGCTGGGCCCTGCTATGCAAAAGAGCGTTGTCCATATGATTTCATTTTCATAGTGGGAATAATGAAAATACGAGTGTCAGAAGAGGAGCGTAAGTATCTTGCTGGTGTGTACACATGGGTGAGGTCAGATAGGTATGTTGGACTGGAGCCCGTCAGTGAAGCGTAGCACAGAGAACAAATTTTGTGTTTAATTCTGGATCGTATGGATAGCCAGTGTAGGGTACAGAGCAGGGGAGAGGCGTGCTCTGCTCGTGGTACTTTAAGGATGATCCGAGAAGCTGTGTTTTGAACTTTTTGAAGTTTCTGGAGTAGATATTGAGACGAACCAGACAGAATTGAGTTACAATAGTCCAGTCTTGAAAGTACTAAGCAACACACAAGTGTTTTAGTGGCATCAACTGAAAGATACTTGCGAATGGAGCTGACGCGTCTCAGCTCAAGATATGCAGCCTTGCATATGTTCATGACATGTTGGTGTAATGAGAGAGTACTGTCAAGAGTAACACCTAGGTTTCGTATTGACTGTGTGAATTTAATGTTGTTGTTGCTGATATTTATTTTCTGAGGTAAAGGATGTGAATAAGAAAGTCTTTGTGTTGTAATCAGAATGGCTTCAGTTTTATCATCATTCATCTGCAGCTTGTTACATGTTATCCATGATTTCACATCGGAAATGCATCTCTCTACGCCTTGGATGGTAGCTTCAACTTCAGTTGGATGGCTAGATTGGTATATTTGGGTGTCATCAGCATACAATTGGTGAGACACTGGATGATGATCTATGACACTTGAGAGTGGCTGAGTGTATAGAATGAAGAGAACAGGTCCAAGAACAGACCCCTGTGGAACACCAAAGCATAGATCAACTGGGCTGGAGTGTTTGCCATTTGCGGACACAATTTGTGTCCTGTTGACCAAGTAGGACTTGAACCATAATAAGGCCGTATCATGAATGCCAGATACATGCTGGAAATGGTGAAGTAATATATCATGGTCTATAGTGTCAAATGCTGCAGACAAGTCAAGGAGAGTGAGGACTGTAATCTGTAATAGGTATACAAAAATGTATAGTGTGACACAGAATCTTGAATAGCAAATGGTCATGTAAGTCACCAAGTCTCTAAAACTTTGCACGAGTCATGTGGAAACTAATCGTAAAATAATAACAATTGAAGCCTACTTTGTGTTGTTTGGGTTCATTTTTATGCATTCCTGATGACACGTTCTCACTGATTACATGAATATATACAAAAGGGTCAATACTCCTAACACATTGTAAGATCTATTTATCCTGGTGGAGAAAGAGAGAGCGGTGGGGGAGAGACAAAGAAAAGATAAAGAAAAGATTAAATAACCTATATACGGAAATACGTGTCTGAATATCACACATAAGAGCATATTTAGTTCCTATATGAAAAAAAGAAAATAGTTCCAAAAGTGGTATCGCCGCTGTTACGAAAATAGTGGCATCGCACTGTGGCAGTATAATTTCTGTCACTGACATATTTCAATATCTCATCATAAAATAGAAACAAGAATATATATTATTTTAAAGAAAGACGTATGCGTATTCGTTATTACATCCTAATTTAAAGTCATGGTATAATGAAGTCATTTTGTCGGGTTGCAACAGTTAATGTTTTTATTTTCAAGCTGTCCTGTTCGGTACAGTTCTTATCCATAGGTATTTGCGCAACGTAAAAAATATAACATATAACGCATTTTGTGATTAAAACGGTTTGTTTTTAAAAATGTCACAATTATTAAATTTGGCTGTATCAAGCCAACAGTCTGATTCATTTCAAATTCAATCATTTTAGTGCAGTCTTGAAATTAATCAAAGAAATTTTGTTTTTCACAAGAAATTTCATTAAAAGAAAATATACATGTATTTTGTCATTGATTTAATTAAGGATACCTTAAAATTAAATAACCAATATAGTTGCCTTGCCATTTTAAAAATGAGTGTTTTTCTTATTTTAGAAATTGCCCAATGACGCAAGGGAAAAAAAATATATTGATTACTAAACAATCGATGAAAATGTTACATCAAGATTTTGCAGCCCCGGTATGCAGACAAAGACTTTTATAATAATATCAAGCCAGAATTGCAACTTTCTTAAGTATCAAAAAATTTTGATGAATAACATTGTTTTGAGAGCAAATACTACTGCATTGTGAATATAATTTCAACAAAAACGCTTAACGACTGTAGCCTACATCACGGGGAAAGGCTTTCTGTATCCTCAACACGCTATTTTTATGTATGTTTAGTTTATATTGTATGCTTGACCTGTGTCTTTTGTTGGAGGTAGAGTTCTGACCTAACTAACTATTGTCATGTAATGTATACCTGATATTTGGCATGGTTATAAGGGATAAACAGGATGTTTGCTAAAACGTAAGTTCAAGGCCCGAACATGTTATGAATTAGTTAATTTTTCCATTATAAATCAACAGCCTTTCCTAAAAATACTATTGTGCCAAACATCAGGTGACAGTCTGCAAATAAAGTAGACTAGGTAAACAATTATTCATTCCTGTTACAAGTTCAGTCTGTAAAATCATTTACTGTTGTGTTGAGACATAATCTGAGCTGAATCATTTACTTCAGTTATTTATTGGAATTATAAAATGCTCATTGACATTTTGGACTAAAACACTACTTTGGGATTATTGTGAATTCATTCAAAGATTCTGTATTATATCTGTGTGATACATCAAGACGATTGGTACATCAGCACATTCAAGACTAATCGCGCATCGGCACATTCAAGACTAATGGCACATCGGCACATTCAGTATTGGAATTCATTCAGAATATTTCAATCTTCTGGCCTTGTGATAGAACATATAGGATTAATGGGGATTTAATTCACTTAAAGGATGAAATAATTTGTTAATTTTACCAAACTTGTTGGTTTCGCTTCTTATTGCTACTTAGTTTTAATACCACAGAGTCGTATCACTAGCTATATATGTAATGATATCAGCATCATAAACTTAATATATGAAATAAAGGATATCTACGTTTTATGAGTCGATATAAGGAAACGATTTATGAGTTAGAAACATCGTATTGTCATGAATGACATATTTCCTACTAAAAAAAAAGAAGATATTCTCTCTATTTTATATTTTTAAGGCGAATAGAAACAGGTCTTTTAAGTTTAGTCACTGACAATTTGTACAATTCATGTGGAATATTATTTTAAAATAAGTTAATACTTGAAAGCTACCTTTCCTTGGGCGTTTTTTTTTTAGGTATCTATTAAGGCACCTCCTCATTTCTTACATAACTATAGAGTCTTTAGATGTGCCAAGATCTGTTCAGAGAGAGAGAGAGAGAGAGAGAGAGAGAGAGAGAGAGAGAGAGAGAGAGAGAGAGAGAGAGAAGAAGAAGAAGAAGAAGAAGAAGAACAACAACAACAACAACAACAACAACAATGAAATTGGTCTAAATAAGGAAATATAAGTTTAAATATTACACATACGGTCAGATATCTTTCCCATGAGGAAAAAAATAAGTTCCAAATGATATTTGCTTGCATCAGATGAATAACTGGTATATTTTAGTGAGTGGGTGAAAATATTATAGTCTTTCACCAACAAAACGACATATATCCGTTATTTACTCAGAAACAAGCAAATTCTCACTTTAGGCTCAAAACATTGGTTATCTAATGAGTGTAAGAAATTCAAGTAGCAGATTTCTTACGGTAATGTCAACGTTTACTATTTATGTTCTGCTGTGCTTCGTGTACATTTTTAAAGAAAACATGAATTGGAACATAATTCTCTTTCCTAATTCAACGTAAAAACGCACATACTTGGAAGAAAAAAAATTCAGTTCAAAGTCGATCAACATACTACAACTGTACCAAGGATTGACATCACGGCGGATGAAATTCTTGGTCAAAATGTTATCGATATTTATGCAAAACAATGTTCATGAGCAGAAAAATGGGAGTTCACTCCAGTGAAGTAGAAAAATAGTTTTCTCTTTTGAAAATCCACTAATTCACGAATTAGCATAAAATAAATTTAAATATCTCATTATGAAATATATAATAAATAATTATCTTTAGACTAACGAATTGGCGGCAAATATAAGAATTCCAGTCCGGTGTGGATGTGAATGACCCACACCGCTCGACTTTTCCACATTTCTAGAATCGACTAACCATTTTATTTCAGCAGCAACAAATCTCTACTAACACTTTGCACAGTCTCTATCATTTCACTTTCTTTATTTGCTTTCCTAAGACACGTTTTATCAGCTTTACCTCTAGCAACGCAAAAGTGGCATTAGTTTTCATTAGACCGCTACTATCTTGTACCCGTGAGCGGTGCCCGGATGTATAGCGAGTGACGTCAGGACATTATTTGTGAAAATAGTAATAGGCAACAAGACTTAACACTCTAGCACGTGAACGACTTTTATAAGCAGCATTTACGCAAAAGTCAGTTTTGGTTTCACAAGCTCTGTATTCTGGATGCCGCTTGATTTATGACATCTGCGCACATGCCTCACTCGCATAGAGCATAGCTATACCGACTGCAAGAACGCTTTTCGGCCCTAGTAGCGGGATGTAGTAAGACGAAGGAAGCAGTATTTGCTTCCATTATGGATGACTACTGGTGTGGTGTTAGCAAACAAATATGTCACGGATATCCAAGTATATAATTGTTGTAATTTATGTTCTGTAACCATTTGGAAACTCGAACAATTTTGCATAGACCTTCATGCAGAAGATGATTCACCGACAGCTGTCTGACGCCTAGAGGCTGGTCTTAGCTCCCCATTTGCTGTGTATAACTTGTCTTGTGTCTGCCATAACAATATTTTACCTCCTCTATTGCATCAATCAAAGGAAAACCATAAACCATTTTTTTTTCTTTCCTTTCCTCGTTTGTACGTACGTTACTTTAAGTACAGATGTGAACTGAGGAAAAAAAAGAGTTTCATACAATTGTGTTTCCTCAGAAGTCACTGCGAATAGTTGATTCAAGCAATCATTCAAAAACTGGACACGATTTGTATTTTTACTAGGGGTACTATTAACATAAGAAACGAAAATGCTTTTGTTTATATATCTTGGTATGTGCTTAAGTTTGTATATTCCCAAACGTTTGTCAGCTATTACGTACATATACACAAATTCCTTTTCGCAATCATCCAAGACTCGCAACAGATGAGATAAAGATGGAAGCGCGATATGTACAGCATTTTTCTTTCGGTGGTAGGGGAGACGTTTTGTATGATAGAGTTTTGAGAATATATATATATATATATATATATATA